>DWTT01000159.1:0-19788 GCA_018250895.1 Carterocephalus mandan | reverse complement strand
GTTGCGACGTGAAAGCCGGACAAACAAACAAATAAACAAACAAACACACTTTCACATTTATAATATTAGTATGGATTGAAGTGGTGGTCCGAATATAGATCGAGAAATGAGCAGCATCCAAAAGTCTGCTCGGAAATAGTACCGTCAGAAACCATTTCCCTTCTCAAAAATGTAAGAAATTATCGGAAAGATGATGTTGCTAACCCCAACAGTGGTCACAACAAAGTCATTAGACTATAAGTATACGGCACCGGCGGCACACAATAAGTTTAATGTCTTTGGGTCACAATAAGCTACCTTCTGGAGTAGATTTCTATTATGGTTACTAAACAGCTTATGCCGAAAACAAATCAGCACCATATACACAGCGCGTAGGTGGGCCTTAATCACGAAATTAAATTATTACCACAATAAACTTTTGTTTAATATATCTTTGTAGCCGAAACCAATCAGAACAATAGCTTCCAAGGTCAAGTCAAGACGCTAATAAATTATTTTTTTCTGCAGCGTGTTTTGACACTTTAAAATGATGAAACATGAAGGCATTGAGTTATTAATGTTCTTAAGTAGATAAAAAAGTACGTAAGCTTAGTCATAACCCATAGTCGCGTCCATAGCCCAATAGCTCGCGTCGTTGATTCAATTCGGCTCGTGGCAAAAATTTCATGGGCGCTAACGTGCTTCGGATGGCACGTTAAGCAATCGGTCCCGGTTGTTTTCAAATTTTCAATGATAAAAACAATCGTTTAGTTTCGAGTGGCATGAGAACATTCGACACTGGGTTGGCCAATAAACCCTCCACGAATAAGCATTGGAACAGCGTGGTGGGGTATGCTCTAGAAATCCCGCAGTTTTGTCTGTGGAGATCCTTGTCCAATAGTGGGACGTCTATGATTTGTAACTGTTTAGTTATACGTTATACATATTTATAATACGTTTGTATAAGAAATGTATTAGACGAATGTGAAAAAAAAATACTCGTGACAATACATTTTTTTTCTTTAATAACTTAAAAATATTCGTTATTCTGCTACAGTCAAGGTTCTATCGATCGGTGATACTACTGGGAATTTAAAGTTAAAAAAAACCTATAATACTTTTCCCGACACGGGACTCGAAGCCAGGACCTCCAGCTTAGCAGTCGCACTCATGTCTAAGTTGTGAATGTTTTATGTATTGAAATGTTATCCTTTTATTGCACCTTTTTTATAGCAGCTATGCGCTTAGCTGCAGTTACTCCATGAAGTCAGGAAGGGAAAGGTGTTCTTTGTGACTGTGACCATCGTCTATACTGTGTCTTCTGATTTCAGCACGGTGTAAGTGCGGTGCAGGCTATAAATATCAGTTTCAGTCAATTAATACAAAAATTGTGCTTATAGCTACTCCTTTTCCTTCCCTGCTTCGCAATCACGTCCTATACATATATTATTTGTTTCCATAAGTTTGCTGTTAAACTGATCTTTAAAGAACCGTCACTACGTTGCACCGTCAAGTTTAACTCTTGCATGTAGATCTATACTAATCTATACTAATATTATAAGCGAGAGAGATTTTTTGTTTGTTGTTTGCTCTAATATCTAATATACCAGTCCGATTTATAAAATCTTTTTGTACGATATACATTCATGAAGCGCTCCAAAAAAATCCTTAAACCGCATGCGATACAAAAATGTAGATCTTTACTCAATCTAAATAGTCCGCGTTAGCATATACATAACTCTTAAACATAAATCACAGTGAGGTATTTATTGAACAAAGATTATCCAACTTTAAACAGTGCAGCAGTGATTTACTAGAGGTTTTATTATGCATATCATATTCATCATTACGAGCGAAAGTTGGTACTTCATCATAGATTTTTTGTTATGAAGAATAGCGGCACTGAGTTTGAATTTAACCTTTTGTAAGTAATTAAATTAATTCACTTGGTAAGTAAACTATAAATTAAGGTAGTTTTGATGGGTTCATTTATAAATTATGATATGATATGAAATATACTAATTTACTATTATTGGTTAGTCTTAACATTATTTGCTATTAGTTGGGCTTTTGGTAGGATAAACTGATTGATGACTTCATGATCGTTTGGTTTTTAAATAAATTAAATCATAACATTAACATTACGATTATATTTCACCGAAGGGGCAGGAAGAGGTGGGTAGTAAGCCCACTTTTCACTAGTTATGTTTAGGTCCTATGTAAAAGTTGGTGGGCCTATAATTGCCACACACCGGACACAAATCCAGGTTCCGAGCTGGTACCGGGCATTTCAAGTTAGTATAAATAGTTGTTGACCAACCCGGGGATCGAACCAAGGACCTCTAGCTTACCAATCACCCTTACAGGGAGTATTTATTTTAATATCTTAATTTTATCTTAAATGTTTACAAAATAGGTTTGTGGTAAATAGGTATTTTTTTAAAGTATGTAATGTAGATGTATGTATACTAAGCTTGGATTAAATGGATGGAAGGATAGACTACTATCCCGTTAATACCTCTTCTATTTGAACTTCAATGGGTAGAGATTTTCCGGTTATTTCCTTGAGAAGGACATGAACTATAAACGAAAGTTTTGTTATATATCTATTCCACGCAAGCAAACCTGCGGGCATCCACTAGTATAATAATTTAATCGGTACACGATTACCGTCTTGAGATGACCTGAAACATACTCAGCCACACTGCTCCAGTGCGAATTGGTGGAGAAGTTAGTGGCCAACCCGATGGCGGGCAACTCCGACATGTCTAAATTACTATTATATCACGATAACAACCCGCGACGTTTCGTGGCCTCCGAAGTATGAAAACACACACTTATATACGATTTTCTGCATAGACCATAGAATATCTGTAATTTATAGATACATATTTAAATTTAAAGCAACTTAAGGATATTTTGATTGCAAATATTTCAGAAACTCTTAAGTATAATAAAACGACAATTGTTTATGAAGCATTTCTCTTTTGTATAACAGAATAACATACATTCATTTCAGAAAATTTAATCAACAAGTTATAAGTACTTACAGATTGAGAAGACGCAACGAAACGGACATATCCGTTTCAGCAATGAAATAATCAAAGATATAAAACAACATGGTTGTGTGACCAGATGACGTTAAGATAGTAAGGAGAATTAATTGCGAGCGTAGAATTTTACATTAATCGGGAAACTCGCGTAAGTCACGATCGGTGGCCAGCCGGCTATGACCGGTGGGAGCGGGACGAAAGTTTTTATAACATAATTACAAACATTACTTACGTGGGCCGGCTCGGAAGTCTCTCCTGTCATCGCGTCTCTGAAATGGAGAAAAATAACCAATGAGTACCTACTGTTAAATGCTAAAATCGATACATCGATGAATCGTCGTTATTAGTCGTCATCCCTATATTATGTCATTTGGGACTGTTGTATTCAGTATAATTATTTTATATATGATAGTGTTGTGAGTAATGATTTTCCGTATCACTCTTTTGTTCCCATTAAATTACGGTTCTATATTGTGAAAATATTTATGCTAATTTACGACATTTTGTCCACGATATGGTTAACAATAAAATATAGGAGGCCGTCAGGTTCCTATCATATACCGTTTAACTGGTACAAACAAGCGTCAAGAAACAATCCTTCACTCTTACGACTAAAGCAATTTAAAATATTTTTATCTTCAACGCAAGCGGAAAACATAGATATGCACATTGCACATAGCGGAACAAGTTACCCAATAAGCGTGCAAGCGCTCTGAATTCTAAACTCACTCATGAAGAGGAACTGTTTAAGAAGTTTGTATACTTAATATCATCAATACTAGTGGACGTCCGCAGCTTCACTCGCGTAGAATTAGACATAACAATAATTTCGTTTACACCAACTATCGTATATTTTATACATTCAACACTACTAAACATTTGTTGTAATTGCCGTTGTAGGTCGATGGTATAGTATAGGTTAATACGAGATAAACGAGCAGCCGCTGAGTAAGATGTCCAGGGTTCGATGTCGACGTCGTGCGAGGTATTAATGAGTATTTCTAAACTAAAATTCGCAGTTGTCTCTTGGAATAATGTCCTCTATTAAATATACTTTGTGAAAAGTGGTTGTGCTACCGCTCTAGTCATAGTCTCTAGAAAAGTGTGACCAAAAACTAAATGATTATTATTATTTAATAATGTGTATTCACCTCTTTATGATCTGTGTCGAGTTAAGAGTATCGTTGAATATTTGCGAAAAATCAGACAGATTGTCGATCGGACAGATGAAAGAACTCTCGTCAGCTTCTTCGTTTCTGAAAAAAAGTTGAAAATTATAGTTTAATCGTATCTATATTACACATATTACTAGAGAAAGCTTTTTGGTTTCGCGGAATTAGACACTCCTGCAGATAGTTGAATTGCTTTGCTATTCTCCTCATCCTCCTCACAGACAATACAGGACAATCTCTACCAAGAGAACCGGCTAGTTCCCAATTATTCAATCGATTAGTACAACTGGTGAACGATTGAATATAACTTATTTATTAGTATAGTCAGATAAAAATATAATGAGTATCACAATAAAGCTCATTTATCGCAGCTTTTCCTAAGTGTCTATATTACCTTACAAAAACCTGTATCATACAAGAAAATAGTTTTGGGGACTGAGAAAAAGTAATCATTCATTTATATAATGATTGTAAGGTCAATACAAGATTGAAAACGAGCATGTAACAGAGACCCTGAACGAGACTCATTAGTGTCACGTTACAAGTCAGTCACAGTTTCGTTGCTACCCTTGATGGCTAAGATGGTTCGTCTTTACAAAACAGTAAATGGAAACAATTTTTTTAATAATGATCATTTACCTACCTGTGTATGACTGGTGACGACGTAGCAAGTATGTTTTCGTTGTTTATCCGCGGAAAGTTCCTGAAATAAGTTTAAAATTAAACTAAAATCTCATGTATTTTAAATAGACTGAGATTAATAATAGGCATGATGACAGTATTAAAAAAATAAAGAATAAATGGTTTTAGCGGAACAAGTATGTTGAATAATTCCAAAAAACGGTCAAGTTTCAATAAAAACATTGAGATTAATAAGATTTTCATTAAAATAAAAGTATAAAATACAGCAATCGGCTATTTTGACTGAAACGCCTGGAAACGCCAATCAGAGCGGATGACGTCATGGTTGAGTAAAAATTCACCGGCCGCTTGGGCTTCTCATATAAATACCACGGCATCTTCTGTTAGAATATCTAAGCGTGACGTCGATGCGGACGCCATGACACCTATGAGCGTTTTCGCGCTAAATATATAGTAGATAGGAAAAACAACAATAATTATGTAGCGTTAAAACTCAATTTATTGCTGAAATAATGTTTTTTTTTTTTCGAAATATTGGATGTGTACCTACATTACGCAAGGCAATTTTAAAATCTGTCATCATGCCTATTACAATCAGATCGGGCAGGGTGATTAATTGTTGCGGAAATCTCATTATATATCATAGTATGTACCTATATGATTTGTGAATATTGTTACGAGCTGGCAATTTGATATGTATTTTTTATACATTCAAATCAGTTCAGGGATATAAACAAAAACACGCGCTGACCATTCATAGCCTACGGCAGCTACTTACTACAGTATTCCTATGCTCATTGCACAGAATACCACTAACAGATACCTCAGATTAAATTTGATTACGACTTTGCACTAGACGAGTCACAATTTTTGGCGGCGAGTGGTAGGTTGCTTGAAGGTCAACTATCCGTTTCAGTAATATGATATGATGTGCTAATATGATATGTGTATAGTAATATATAAAATAAAGTATTCCTGTCAATATTGCAAATAAAATGCAGGTTCCTCCTACTTCTGCTAAACATAACCGTCGTACAATTTAACAGAATAAACTTATTTTATGCTCCGTTGTTATTTTCCTGTCAATATTTTATTGTGGCGCAGCGTAGTCTTAGATATATTACTTAAAAGATGAATAGAATTGATTAATTGCTTCATATTTTCAACAAATGTTTACAGTTGAATTCATTGATAAAATACAGGATGTAGGTACTTTTCATCTCGGTGATTTCCACAAGAATGAAGTTCGAAGGACAAAATAGCGAAGCTGCGGGCGTCCAATAGTTCGACATAAAACTAGAAGTTATCTGCAAGTTCTGACTAATCTGAGTAATAATCATAATAGGCATTTATCAAAATCCCCGGGCATTATGTACTACATAATATACAAATATGAAATGGGCATTTTCTCACTTGGTCCATTACATATACTATACTTACATATAATATTTTCATAAAAATACTTTAATTGACGTCGAATAAGTAATCAGACACATTTCTATTATTTAAAATGAAACTCCCTGTTTGTCTATCAAATAAGATGACCGAATGCTCGTGCATAAATGGTGCCATGCTCTTTCACACAAGAAACCAGAGTAAGCCCCTAAACGATAATCATAATAATCTCGTTTCAAGTCAGGCCACGTCAGGCACAGATGACTAATTGGCGGTCTTCTCCAAAAAAGTGGAACCGGAAACAATATTTTAATTATTTAATAATGTGCATTTACCTATTTCGTGAAGATGATGCTAATATTTTATCGTTGTTCATTTGTCGATTAACAAGGGGAGATGGCAAAAAGGAAGGGCCCTCGCCAGCTTCATCGTTCCTGAAAAAAGTTATCTCGTTAAATACTACAGTTTGCCAATAGCTTTTACTTGTAGTTCGGGATATTTGGAATAAACTTACAGAATACTTACGTTTTCGGTGGCGTCGGCTCGGATGGGCATAGATTACGTAGATAGGCTTCACATTCCCGTTGTTTTTGGAGTTGAAAATCTTTCATTAATTCTCTACGTAAATCCTCGTCTACATTAACCGTTGTAGCCGGTTCTGCTTGCTGTGGCGACGCTCCCATTCGTTCGGCGAGCGACGAGCAATCGAGCACTGGGGACGACACTGAATCATTGCCCCGATGTTCCGGAGTCGTAGCATTCGACGCCGACAGTCTGCTTTCATTTTTTTGTGACGTATCTGCTACTTCTCCTATCGGTATTAAATTTTCTTTATGCCCCATATTAAACTTGGATTCGTTATCGAAGAGTCTGTCGACCGACATGTTCATCAGCTTGCTACCCTTGATCCCGGTCAGGTGAAAGCTGGCATTAAAAGAAGATGATGAGGGGTTGTAGTCGATGGCCGAGAGCGCCATTGGGGCTTGGTGCCGGGAGGAATTGCCGTCGGGAAGGGGTCGTAGCGACCTCGTCATCGCATCGGCGGCGGATCGTGGTCTTTTAAATGCCATAGAAGAATGCGGAAATGTATGCGGCTTAATAGGTGTAACGAGCATGTGCTCAGTCCAAGAAGTGTGCAAAGATGGCCGGTCTAATTTTTCCACGTCAACATTTAGCATTCTTTGTTCAAATGGAACACTAAAAGTCTCCGCTGGGATAGACTGCAGCCAAGATAAGAGGCTAAGGTCTGACTCATCAAAATTCGACCCATCCAAAAGCTTCGAAAAAGTTACTTCATTGTCTTGGGCTTCCTTTGAACACATTGCTTTCGCCTGACAATAATTCACGCAAGACTCGTATAAAATTCCCTTGATAAGCAACTGCATTAGGCGATCATTTTTTGCGCATTTTTGCGTGGCACCACCAGATTTCTTACCGCACGGCAAAAATTTTTCAACAAGGGGATAAACTTCTCTAAAACATTGCACTCGTGCATTGCTGGGATTCCATTTCTTGAATTGAGCATGTTGAGTTATGCTAGGTAGGGTTAACAATAAGCAAAGGTTTGAATATTCTTCTTTAGAGGGGGCCAGTTTTTCCAAATTACGAAGTATTTTAACAACTTCATCTACCAAATCCTCATTGATATCCTCATTGTTATGCGCTTTAATCTCAGATCTCATACACAATAATTCAATATATTTATGTCTAAGTATAGCGTACTGAAATTTATCATATTGAAAGTTCTTACACGCTCTTAAGGGTTGACTGGAATCGAGAGCATCATCCCATTGGCCATCAAGGATCAGTTGCCGCAGAAATAACACTTCATTTGTATAATTTCCATTAATGACGCCTGTTTCTCGTTCTAGCGACAGCTGCGAAATATGCAAATCTCGATTGTGCAAAAACTCGAGTGTCAATCGAACCACATCAGCTTCCCGTAGGTTTAAATTATTAGAAGGCATCTTCTGCAGTAAGGAGCAGCCTGGTAGTTATTCTGCAGTGCTATCCGTACCTTAAACAAAGGTAAGGTTTCATTGAACATATTAAAAATTTGGAAACTTTTTAGATTTTAAATACGGAATTTCCCCAGTCGATCGAGATAATCAGTCGCACTCGCTCGAGCTCTCACGCGAATAGAGACACCCGAAAATAGAGCCCCTCTACAATGTTACAACTGTTAATGCAGTAATAAACACTCGATTGGCAGGCCAAGAAATAGACTAATGTTTAGTATTGTTTATATTTAACAAATACTAGCTGCAGTCGAGCGATTAAGTCACGTGAGCGATTCAAAAATAGAGCGGGATCAGCGATTATAGACTGCAGTATGAACTATTAAAAAAAAAACAATTTATGTTATTACGATGTATTGGATTTATTTATTTAATTAATTAATCTCTTGGAGGAGGCTGATGGTGATCAGTTAAACGGTATCTACAATCTACAGGGTGTTGGCCGAGAGCCCGCTTACGAAGCTGAAGTTGTACAGGGTGTGCCGGTTCTTATGCAGGTGATAACTTGGCGCGGATTAGGGTGACCTCACTCTCGTTTCCCGCCCGCCCTGCAACGGGCACCGCTGACTCTTCGCCAGGTGCGAAGAAGAAGATTGCAAACCGATTTCGCTATTGGGTCAATCTAGAGTTCAAGTTGAGTTTATAGACAAAATTCAAAATTTGTCTGTCGTGGTCGCTAAGGGCAACGAACCTAATCTACTAGGACGACTGGATGGCACCTCTGAATATTATGATGTAATTAAATTTTGAAAGCGATAGTGACATGTTAGAGACCAAAAAGGTCATTTTTCACAACAACGCTGAGGTTCTTGAAGACACGAGCGGTACCGTATGCTATCAAGGATCGTATAGATCGGAAGAAATCGCCCGCTTAGTGTCAGAGGGCGATCTGCTCATCAAGTTGTACTCAGTGTGGGCCACACCCGTAGTTCCTATGATTAAGAAACCGGGGAAAGTATTTTTTTATACATTTTAGCCAAACAAACAAGCGGACAGTTTGCCTATTGGAGATTATCGCAGTACAGTTAAACATCAAGTTATAAAAATCAGAAACTAAACTTAACAAAAAGTGAACTTAATTTAATCAAACATTGTGATTTCATTTCATTTCAAAGGAAAACCTAACAAAGATAATTGTGCGATTCACTGGGCCTAAAATTCTGTGACTTTGACTTGATTTGTGTCCAATTTTTCCCCCATCACTCCTGAGGGATACCTAACATCTCAACCCATTGTTTGGAGCCTGACTTATATCATCTATTACTTTTTTATAACATTTTTTATCCACATTTTTTTTCATTATTGTTCATATTTGTGTTCTGACAATCTTGTCTGACTATAGACACTCATAAAGATGGTCATCGTAATCAACCAAAACTAGTAGGACTATATCCGACTTAAACAACATGTGAGTATACTGGAAATTTCAACTATGGATATAGACACTCACTAATCATTCAATATACATTCATCACGACGGTGACCACTTACCATCGTATGTCTGTTTGTCTGTCTATATTAAAAAAAAACTAAAATATGCCAAATAAATAAAAATCTTAATATGAGGAGTTGAAGTATGCAAATGGAAGAATCAAATTAAGTAGTGAAGTTATGGAGTAATAAAGAAAATCCTTATATAAGGTGAATCAATTACGTTACAAAATTGTATTGGTGAGTGAAATATGCACACTGATATTCCATTAGAACTTTCACCCACTGTTGAGCATAATTAATCATACTAGTAGGGGAAAGCCTGCCAGAAAGAATGCTTGAATGCATACTTATTGAGATTACTGGTGCATCTCTCATATACCTATGTATATACAATAGTACATCTGATATATTCTTAAAATAAGAAATTTAACCTTTTGTACAATTCATCCAACAATTTAGTACCTACCTAAATGAACCTGCTAATATATTACTCAAGTATTTCCATCAACTACGCCTACACAAGAACACGTGGCAGAAAAAAAACCGTAACTTGTATTACCTGGTATATCTATTTAATTGTAGCAATAATTTGCAACTATATAGAAACAGATCAAAAAAATTCTGGAAGAAAATCTGGCACACATAAAGCATAAAATTTAAAATTAAAAAATTCTACAACTCACATAAAGTTACGCCTCCTGGTTGCGTTGCGTCGGTAATATGCTTCCGTTACGAAATAAGTTTAAATCGGCACATTTACTCAGAAACATTTATATGAAGTAAAATAATGAAAATAATTGCAACATGTAGGTAGTTTTTAGTTAATTTCACAGATTAAAAGCTTTACTGATCTTTTGTCTATGGTTGGTTTTACCTCACTCACTGACAAAAAATTTGAACAGAGAAAGTAGAGAGACCCACAGAAAAAGAATATAAACCATGGACCAAAAATATTGGAGTTGCCTATCAATAGAACCCCAAGCCCAAGCCCGACAAATTGACATTTTCAGTTCATTAGCATCCATTGATCCCGTTTTATCGACACTTTTATAATACATAAGTGTCACCAATTTGAATGTAATTGTAGAAATATTATGTGAAAATTACTCGGCCAAATTACTTCAAATGCTTATTAGATATAATACAAATTGATCAAGTCACCATGGCCGCACATGAGACCGCTCTAGCCTATATATTAATTTGTATATATATACAAGTTTTACCAAATTAATGTTTCCCATAACCTCAAAATCAAGGTACTCGTGAAAAAAGAATAGAAAATGTACGGAAATTAATTTTTCATCAGAAACTTCTCGTGTAAATTGAAACCTAGATACGTATGCCATTAAAATATAATATATTAGAGGTATCGCCGTTTGGTATGTAAAATATACTCTGTGGTACCGCCCTACATACCTACCCCTTTTAGATAGGCCGCTGCGCCTGACTTTGTCAGGTGATCTCTAGGACGAATTGTTTGGAAGTCAAACATCTATGTCATTCAACAAGTGTCTTCCTTCATCCTTCACTGGGCTTAGATTTATTCTGTGGAGATACGATGTCAAAATTCGTCATCGTCAAGAAATTGAAAATAAAACAAGTTCTAACTCTAATTTTTATGGCGTTTATGTGTAACTAAGTTTCAGTATTCATTTATTTCTTTTGCCCCCTACAAGGAAGTCTTTACAATCTTTAAACTAATTCGACTGGTCTCATTTTAATGAATTCGTACATCGGAATCCATTAAATTGAAACCATTACGTCTTCTTAGATAAATATCTTGTAAGATGTTTAAAACGGAGTTTGTGTTTCTTAGGAATTTAAAATATCTTCATTGTCTGTCTTCATTGTCTAAAACAGCACTAAAATTCCTCAAAGTTTATGTTGTGAGTTAGTTACCAATGTTACCACTTTGATAATTACAGAGAGGACATTATAATAAGTTCAACACTCATTTTATGCCCTAATCTTAAAGGTCTATGAATATGGCATAAAATGATTGCTCTGTCTGAGAAACAAAAGTTACCAAGGAACATTAATCAAGTGCCCACCATGCTGTTTGGTGCGCTGTAAAGGCCAGTTGCGCCAAGAGCGGGTCCATTATAAAAAGAACTACCCAAAAATAACAATGATTTTTTGCATGAATTGCAATAAAATGCTCAACTGTGATACGAAGATAATGCAATCGTAACATCCCTTTCTTTGGGAAGCATATTTTTTTTTAAATTATTGTTCAGCCTGCATGTCAGCTACTGTCTGTCGGCTGTCTGTCTGACCGCTGTCTGCTGTCATTGAGGCGGTAAAAAAAGGAAATTGAATATTAAACTGACTACAATATTATCTTGAGCCGAAATTTGTGCTAAAGCTTAAATTTCTCAAAATGGATGAAGAGGGAGAAAGTATTCTGCTTGAAGATAACTTTTACCAATTACTCAATGTTTCTAAAACGGTAATTATAAACTCACATGTACATTTCAACAAACCGATCTAGGTTGCAACATTATTACATAACCCCAAATTAACTATTTTTTTAATATTTCATACTTTAGTACTTTATTAAATAATATAAGTATTGCTACCGTGTACAGCGATTTATCTACATTAGATAAATCACTAAACATTTTAGGTTAGAAGGCGAAATAATTATTAAACTTAACTTGTTGTAGATTAATCAAATATTCAATTATTTCAGGCCACTCCAGAGGAGATAAACAGTGCATATCGCCGTTTTTCTCGTATGTTTCATCCAGATAAGCACAGCACTGATCCCAACAAGAAGAAATGGGCAGAACAAATATTTAACAAAGTGAAAGAGGCCTATGAAGTGCTATCAGACTCCCATAAAAGAGCTATTTATGATACATTAGGTAATTTTATTAGTTCTTATTGTTTAACCAGAATTTTGTGTGAAATTTTTACTTCTTCAATATCTATTTCCATGAAAGTGAAAAGCAGGTAGATACTTATTACAAGTAATATGACATTAAGACTAATTATATACTTGTGACCTATAATTATAAATAATTTATGCAACATTGTCCAAAGGGCGTTATATCCAGTAGGTGGACACCTTAAACATGTGGAAGGAAACCAGATTAAGAAGGCACAGGACTGGTTGGAATGGTGTCGTCAAGGAAAGGCCTATGTCCAGCAGTGGATCTCAAAATGCTGATGGATGGATGGATATTATATTAAAATAATACATAATAATAATTGATATTGTAAATAAAGCCCCTCTCAAACATAAATAATTACTTGATATCATAGTTTAATTAATTAAAACTTTAAATAGCTGCAGCACAATTGTTACTGAATCAAGGAACGGAGAGTTATGAGCAGGTGTTAACTCTATACAAGGAATATGACACTTGTTGCTGAGCATGTTTAACCCTCTCAGTTCCTTGTACAGTTGTCTTTTCATATGGATAAAAGGCTATTTTGTGATGACGTAATATATAACAAGTATTTAAAAAATAAGGTTAGCTTAAAAGCAATAATAGTTATTAAATAATATAATTACTTAAAACTATGTAGTAGTCCAATCTTCTCAAAACAAAAGTAAAACCTTACTGTAGAATCTTCACAATTTGCAGAACTTTTAGTAGTAATAATGATTAATTTTGGTTGATTACATTTGATTATAGAATAAGTCTAAATGAATGAAAAAAAAAAGAATAAGTCATATTACTTACAATAACTAATAATTATTGTGATTTGCTATCCAACAATAAAAAAATTGAATATCAACCATTGCATGTACATACTAAAACACTAAAAAATAGTAAAATTGAAATTGGAGACATTTATAATGGTGAACTCTTTCAATTTTTCAGGTAAAAGAGGCTTGGAAGTAGAGGGCTGGGAAATCATCTTTCGCACAAGAACTCCTAGAGAAATTAGGGATGAATATGAAAGGTGAATATGCCTTAATCATTTGGCTTCCACCACTACCACAACCCTTTATTTGTCCCTCTGTTGGGCAGGATTCTCCTCTCAAATTGGGAGGGATTAGGCCTTAGTCCACCATACTGGCCATGTGCGGATTCACAGACTACACAAGCCTTTGAGAACATTATGAAGAACTCTTAGGCATGCAGGTTTACAGCAAGTGACATTTAATTTCTTAAATCGCACATAACTTCGAAAAGCTGTTGGTGAGTGCCGCTTGGGCTTAAAGTCTGACTGCTTGAGATCGCTCCTGATTGCTGGAGCATTAATTTGGCTTGGTAACTGATAATATATTAACTATGAGGTGTTGTGGGTAAAAACATTTTTTTTTAATCTTAAGGAATATTTTGTCTTTACCATTTTAATTTAAATTTATTCATAATAAGGTTAAAGAGGGAAAGAGAGGAAAGAAGACTACAACAAAGTGCAAACCCTCGAGGCACCATCACACTCTCAATAAATGCAACTGATATGTTTATGAAGTATTATGATGAATATGAAATTTTGTAAGTATGTTGCATCTTTAGTTAGTTACTTAAAAATAACATAAACATATTATTTACCCATACAATTATCATAACATTCATCCATCTTTTATTATTTACTGCCATTTCTGACAACTGCATCATCATAACCTACCAAAATAGACCTGTAGTTAGAATACCATTCCTTTAGAATTCAGTCAACTGTATCAGGCGTTACTTCGCGGATATCCATTGTTATAAAGTTAGTTTTAACTTACTCTGCAACAACTTGCGATTAAGGTGAATGATGGTGTATACTCTTATGCATGTAGTGCACCTATACACGAAAATCACCAACACGTGTTTCGCCCCCAAAAAGCACATCCACAGGGTAAGTTGACTCAAAAACTGTTGGTGGCAAGTCCTTTACTTCCTGTGTATCTGGTGGATACCAATTGATGGTGCAGCCGATATATGGGATATTGGGCCACATGTGACAAATCACAAGTTATTAAATGAGTCAAAGGCCTGCCATGTGTACTAATTGATGGTGCAGTCAATCAATGCGGGTATCAGCCACATGTGACAAATCACATCATATTAAATGACCCAAACGGTTACTTCTCTTTCCAAGTTACTGGGTCTTCTAAGTGAGACGTGAAATAAATTTAATGTAATATTTTAAATATTTTGTATTTTAGTATATTATATATTTAAATTATTTTCGCAGGGAAGACACTTCGATCATACCAAATATAGAAGTGTCAGGTATGACTATTCAGCAATCGATTGACGCACCCGTCACACTTCGAAACACAGTGACCTTGTCTGGGAATATATCTACGCAAAATGGAATAGGTTTGTTTACAGTTTCCATTCACTAACTCATATTATGTCTACCTGATTGTCACGTGGTAGAAAATAATAGTACGACCTGGCACCTTAATGTGGTATACTATAAGTACATACAGCATAATAAGCACTTAACGCACTTAAAACGTCTAGCTTAAAGTTTGAAAGCTGATGGCCCACTGTAAATAATTCCACTATGCTGCAAGCGGCGAGTAGTGAGGAACGAAGTTTATTATTCCTTACGCCTCCGCAAGTCGCCAAAATATGGCCCACAACTTATGAGACATTTAAAACCAGCACCAACCAGTACATTGATCTATGGCTACCAGCTATCTTGAGTTATCTTCATACAATCACGTTTTCATTTCAGGCTCTGGTGCAGTAAACATATCTAATCGGCATTTAAGTTCAGAGAAGGGGTGGACTGAGTTGGAGTGTGGGATTGGCAATGGCCCACTGCTTGGCTTCAAGATATTCCGCACAATGTCTCGACTCACATTTGTCAATTGCGGCACTGTCTTCCAATTTACGCCTAGAGGGATCGTCCCTAGTCTGATAACAAGTGAGTATACAAAAGTACTTGTGGTCTTGGGGCGCGATACATTTTACCTATGGTGACGCATGTGCCAATAGGCTATGGTGACCACTTCTGTACTCCTGTCTAGGCTATAAAAAACTTCTGACAATCAGGTTAGCCACTCACTCTCGAGCAATCCCATGGAGAGTCCCATACCTTAAAATTTAGTCATGTAGTCCATGCCTTAAAGAAATATTTTACACCATTTGCAACTAGTAATATTAACACAGAATACCAATACGGTTAAAGCATGTTCAATTCACCATTTCAGCCATGGCAATGCAATTAGACGCACACTCAGTGGGATACCTTACTTACCGCGGTGGAGGCCAAAGCGGTTCCTCGATGACATCGACATACGTTCGAGACTCTGAGAATTACCACGCAAACACAGCTGTGCAGATTGGCAACCCTCATTCTTTCATATCGTTCAGTGTTATGAGGAAGCTACCACAGCATGAAATGAAACTTAGGTTCGCTCTGAAGTGAGTATTGTTAAGTGTCATGATTTTGAATGTTTGGTATGATAAATTATACATCATTAATTATTACGTAACTCAAGTGCAATTAATACTTGTATTGAGCTAATGTGATCAAATTATAGGCTTGTTGTTGTTGATTACCAAACAAATGTTCATTATGACGCAGCTTTCGAGCGGAAGAATACGGATTACGGACGTACGCTGTGCAGCACTAGTTGTAATATAATAATAGAATTCTCTGAATTCAATTTAACGAGAAGTTAGTTGGGTGGCTTTACTTTAGATTATCTCAATGAGATAATCTCATTCAATGGTGCCCTACCCTCCACCTTTGTTATAATATAGTTATACTTAATTTGTGTAATATGGTATTTATAAAGCAAAAGGTTTTTACACCTTTGCTTTTTCAAAAACTCTTAAGCAGTGGACCTTAAAGGTCGATGGATGATTGTCATATCATGAATCACTCTGGATACTTATTCAAACTAGGCGATACAAGCGTTAGCGTGATTCAGAAATTAGTACAGCGCCACCTTTCGGTATTTTTCAAAAACAAAGGCAGACTTGTGTTTGTTGTTTGTGTTTGTTATTGAGGGAATTAGTTGCATAGTAAATGTTTAAAAAATTACTTATAGCTGTCGTACAGTAATTATATATGTATATATTATAGGATATATATAGATATATTAAGGAATAAAAGGCTTTTTATTTTTTTTAAATCTTTAGATAAGATGTCCATTAATAGTGCCTGATATAAATTGAAGTATGTATGTAACAAATAATCTATTTGCATAACATTTCAACATACACTCAAGCTGGCTTATTTTTATAGCACTAAAAGTATAAAATTAAATTGCCAAGCTATGCCCTGAATAAGTTACGATAAAAATAGTTCATGGCCATGTTATATTCTAGCTATTACTTATGTATTCTGTGCTATTACTGCATTGTGCCATTTGACTTTGCAATTTGCAATTTTGTTAGCTGGTGACAAACACCAGCTAACAAAAGCCATTATGTGTGCCACTTTTGGTACTCCATTTGAACCTTTACCTTCACAATAGTTACTGCTATTATCAGATTTTTTTTTAAATCCTAATAATGCTGGCGTTTTTAGAATTTCATGCAGTTATCAAGTTTATTTCACTAGGTAGATTTACTATGAGTTTAATATCATAACAATTATTGTTTTTCTTTAATAAGCTCTGCTCGTGTGCCATTTTATGTTTTAATAAAATACTGTTTTCTGCTGTTGCTTTATTATAAGTGTTACTCTGTGATTTATTATATGGCTTACTTGCCTTCACTGTATTTATGTCTGCTCGCTTAATATATTAATCGAGTATACAGCGTCACCTTTCCGCTGCTGCCCATGACAACTGTGACAGACCTTGTACAAAATATCATCATAAGGGTTCCGTTCGAAGTTGGTCTCAGATGCGTTGCTACCCTTGAAAACCACGAAAAACTCGCGACTAGGAGGTTAAATTACGTAGTAAGCATTACAAAAGTCTAAATAATGATATATTTTATTTTATTTATATGAATTTCCTAATATACTGTGGGAAAATTAGTAGTAGACATAAACGAAAATTATGGTTTAGATTGTGTGATTGAATAATTTGTTTTTGTTTAATATATTTTAGCATCGTTATGGCCATCCAATAATATTAGAAAGGAACGCGTTAAACTTCACACATCTTTATCCTATAGACGTCTCTCTTGCAGATTCGGTACGTTCGGTGCTATAGCTGAATACGGCGCCGAGAAGAAAGTGTCACAAAACAGTAGCGTGTCAGCTTCTGTTATGCTGGGTGTGCCAAGCGGAGTTATGTTGAAACTAAAGTAAGTAACACTAAATATTTACATCCTTACTAATATTTAAATGTTTGTTTGTTTATCCTTCTCCGCCTCAACGGTATAGCTGTCGAAGTGATTTATGTGTTGTATGTAGTTAAAAGAGTGAAATAGTTTACTATTCATCCCGGAAATTCGCACGGTTCCCGTGACAGTTGACAAAACACTTTTTTAATCGAAAATTAACTATCGATAATTTTTAATCGTTAGATGACTATCTCGGATTATGACCGGCCGGACTACGTCACCCGCAGTCTATGGATTTTGTTTTTTTTGTGTAGCTTGCGGCTGATAAAGTTTACTTATTATAATTGTATTTAAAAACATCCCTGAATATTAGAGGTAAAAAGGATTTTATGCGGGCGGTTCCCGGGTTGCTAGTACGAAATAAATATGTCCCGCCGGGATTGGAACCCGGTATCCGAGGGCGCGATATATTATCACCAGCGCGCAACGAAGTCGTCGACCATACGATTGTAATCCTTTCAAGCATCGGGCTCTATCGAGATCCTTGCGTGATCGAGTAACTGTAACGAGTAAATGTGTTTATGAACGAGGAAGTTTTTTTCAAAAGCCTTTAACCAGTTTTTGACTATAGTTTTATAGAGTGAGACGCGAGTTCACTGGCTATCGAACTCGCCTCTCACTCGAGCGGTCCGGGCTCATGCTCAAGCGGCACGCACCAATGTCTCTAATCTATGTGTGATTTTTGAAATTAAATGTCACTTGCTATAACAGTTGAAGGACACATCGTTGGAAAACCTGAGAGTTCTTATAATGTTCTCGAAGGCATGTGAGGCCTCCCATTCTGAGAGGTGACCCGTGCCCAACAGTTGGACAAGAAAGGGTTGTTGTGGTGGTTAGGTCAACCACTAAAGCAACCGGCTCTTCCATAAATGGCGTCGCACTACAATATCATAGAACCATTCTCCGCCGACTTCTTACCTTTAATAAATCTTGAAAAAAAACTATCAGGAGATGATAAGTAATCGACATTTGTGTGTCTTTCTGCCCCTATGTGCGCGATGGAACCAAAAACTACCAAAGCGATTTTAATTAAATTGGTGAAAACGTCTTCTGAATTCAAGAAACGGTTCAAATATACTGTATTTATATATTAATTCTATTAAATACATACAAAGTAATATTTTTGATTACTTCATACAAATATCGTATAAAAAGTCGAACACAACAAGTAAACAGGGTTTATTATAAATAATTACATACTAAGATTTAAGTTAATATGCCAGCATTTTACATTAAAATATTTCACGAAAATACTGTAAAGAAATGTTGTCATGAGTCTTAAATTTTATATTATTCGTTAATGTTTACAGTAATATGTCACAGGCTTATTGTTTGATCATTGTTATTGCAGTCAATTCGTATTTTCTGTAACGATGCGTTTTTTCATCTAGAAGCTTACATAAGAAGTAATTTTCAACAACATCCTGAAACGATTAAGCTAATTAATGAGTCCATATATGAGATAATGATTGGATGCCCCTAATGGATAGAAATAACTAGTTATGTTGATGGGCTATCATTAAACTGCACTTTGGCTCTAATAATCAGTGATTTGTACTGGGATTTTTGCATTGTAATGAACACGTGCTTAGGACGATATGTTTACTGTGTGGACACTTTGTGACCTCGTGCCTTAGGGAGGTATCTATGTAGGCCATTATTTTCACAATTGTCGTCGCCATTTTGTTGTTGAGTACATATGTTAACCCGTCTTGTTTGTGTAACAAGACGAGAACATGCAGCCAGGAGTAGTATAGGCTTAGTTAATAGTCAATACAAAAAACAACCAAGCGAGGAAACAGTTATTATTAGGGCCCGTTGGCGCAATCGGTAGTGACCCTGTCTGTTGCGCCAGGGGTCGTGGGCTCGAATCCCACTCAGGACAAAT
>DWTT01000158.1:0-19800 GCA_018250895.1 Carterocephalus mandan | reverse complement strand
GATTTTTGAAAATTCACCCCCTAAGGGGGTAAAACGGGGTGCAAAGTTAGTATGAAACTTTGCCGTTTTTGAAGTTATTGAATGTCTAATTCCACGCGAGCGAAGCTGCGGGCGCCCACTAGTAGTAATATAATTATTAAATTGATTTGAATCATAAGAAAAGAAAAGCTACATATTTTGCTACACCTGCTTTCACTACGGAGTCTGATTTTTAAAGGAAATATGTTGTAATGTTAAGTATTATTTTATTCTTAGAAACCATGTAAGGGGTACAATTACCAAATATCTGTCAATAGGCAAGCTGGAAACAAAGCAGTTCATTGTAATTGTAGTCGTTTGTCGCGGCGACCCTAACAATACTCGTGACCAAACAGTGAAAGGACTGTAAATGGTATTGTGTCATTTCAACACGCGCGGCCCTGAAAATACATATTGTAATTTTAAAATATAAGATTAGGAGAAAGTATTTTTACGCTCTCCTGAAACTTTACATTGAAAGTATCTCGGACTCTTCTGTTGCTCATGGTCAGACTAATTGATTTTTGTACCCACTGCGTCACCAAATACTCGTACATCTGTCGTATTGGTTCCTGTGTCATCTTGCCTCGATTATTTATCATTAGTCTTCACGAGTACCTACTTATGGTTGCATTTGATATCTCGTGAATTCGCCTATGTCCAAATCCAAAACCATCATAAATAACGAACAGAGCCGCCGCGTCAGATGATCCAACACACTGATTGATAGACATTGTAGAGCCAAAATTTACATTATATATTTTTTCAGGTGCAACAAAATGGCGGACAGTCTCGCGTGCGGTGGCTCGGGCCGGTGACCGCTGATGGCGGCGATGGCGGCGCTCGGGGAGCCCCACCGCGACGAGCTGCGCCCGCAGCACTCCCGGGACAACTCGAGGGATTCCGGGATCTTCCACACCACAAAAGGGCTTTGGAATGCTCCCGGTCTCAACAATTGTTTCCTGAATAGTGCCGTGCAGGTATTGTGATTTGCACGCTACGCTAAGTTTTCTTATCATCACAGCTCACAACACATTCCATCCATCAGCTTTTGGAAGTGCAATGCTGTACATAGACGCTAGACTGGTGGATAACAACGCCACTGGGCCCGTTTCTGTTCCCTCTGTTCCTTTGCACACAGGGCAACCTGAGTTCCTTTTAGTATAAGAAGTAGATTAAGTTCTCGTTGTCATACTGCGGATTGGATGAAACATGCTTGTAGGTCTTATCATCTTTTCCATATCTTGCAACTAAATCTTTAGAATCAAATATTTTTGTTTGTTTGATTCCGCAGAAAAGTACTGCTTTAGTACTTCATTTATACAGGCTTATTGTATCTTAAACACGTTTGCGATATAGGCACGTAGGCAGAGCCTTTTTGTCTTCTGAAATAAGCACAAGAATATCACGTTACAGTCACAGTCACATGTGAAGTGTTTTTCTAAAAGGCTGGCAAACATTGGACGGTCAAGGCGCACATAACAATATGGGCTGGTGACATGAGTCTCTGTATAACGGTGAGCACTCATTTACACCGGTTCATCTTCTTTATTAGACTCTACTAAATTGAGTCTTATGTTTTTAACTTCAAAGTCGAATTCATGACGGTAAATTCTAAAGATGTCGGCTTCTTGTGGCCATTGGGGGTCGAACGATGACGTGACTTTTGTACCAATAACGTATGCGTAAACCTGTTAGAGCCTCCGTGATGACATGGGTACCTAATGGTTTTTGAATTAAGAATAGCCTCAAGCTCTTTTTATGCGCCTATATCAAATTTACGAATAGGTTAACACTTTCTGTTAGTTTTATGCAACGATAGGAAAGGATCTCGAAGTAAGTCTGAAGTCTTTGGTTTTATGAAAACAGGATGAAAATGCTCTACATTTTCATGTCAAATATTCCAATTTCTGTGCGAGACGAGGGATAATTCTAATTTGACTTGTGTATATGTCAGTCTATAGCATCATCGCTACCAAACGGGTGACCCAAATTTTATTTTGTTTTATTAACCTCCCTAATGTACATGGCGTGTAAAACCACTGCTCTGTCACTGTGTCATGGTTCTAAATCTAAATATCTGAGTGATACTATTTTTTTGTTTCCAAGACGTGTTTGAAAGTATTTCTACTGCGATTAAGTACACAGGATAACACAAATACTCGAAAAACGTACTACCTAGTTACTAAAAAACTACTGAGACAATATCATACATAAAGATTTTTCTACTAGCTCTTATGATAAGTAACAGAAGCCTAAGAATGTGATGCGGTTGATGATTGCAAGACACTTGTCGAGTTTTCGCAGAAATATCTGATAGACACTTACGATAAAAGATGTAATTCGATTACAGCAAATTTTTAAAGGTTTTGTTACGTTTTGCCTTTATTCGTTTCGTACTTTTGCCTGAACTGAATACAAGATAAACATATCGTGTTCAGTTTAGGCAAACGTGGTTATATACCTACCCCATTGGACGTACCATTAGACGTACCATTGGATGTACCATTGGTACGTACGAAATTCAGTCTCAGTATATAGCTACACGTCAATGCTCCAACCGCAACAATTCGCAATCCGTCATGGCCTTGTTTGAATTCCTCCATCAAATGTTTTACAAGCCGTTAAGATTTGAGAGTTGTTGCTCACACATATTTAAATTGAATGTTCCTAGGTAATATGTATAGGTATCTGAATGCATATTTGTTGCCATACTACTTGATAACCATGTTGCACTATAATCATGCTAAAGAAAGATCCTCTGAACTATTGTTTTAATTAGCATAAAGAAAAGAGCTTATCATACGAATCGAAATCATGTCAGAAGTTCCAAAGAATATCATCATATAAATATCTCAGCTTAACGCTGTTACAACTGTCATCAAATTAAATAATATAATAATAATGATGTAGCTATAAAAGGTATTTCAAAACAATAAACTTAAATACAAAAATGCATGTATTCCATGAAGGCTAACAAGTCGTCGAGATGTCATTACGAAATCTCTTTACGCACGCATGATTAAAATTCCTTTGTCTTTGAATGCGGATGACGAATGCAACCCAATTTACATTGATGCATTGTATCATGTGTTACCTCAGCATATTATTAGAGCGTCTGGATAAAAAAATCAATGAACCTTATAATTAAAATGCCACACGAGCGGAGTTCTCATCAATTTCCTACAACAATAATGATATCTTTTTAATTTATATGCATTCAAATAAAAGAACTATTGAGCACACGAGTTGCAAGAATGAAACCTTAGTGTAACCATGTAACGAATCATTTATTTGATCTACTTACGTTTACTTTCGCTCTATCGCATTGGCTCGCGCTCTAAGCAAATCGGTTCTGCATTGAAGCTACCTATTAGATGTTTTCATTGAGCAAAATGTTACGCCGAAAGCATAGCTAAACAATAAATGTAAAGCGTGAATTATCGGCACGAGCCCTGGAATGTTAGAAAAAGTAAAAATATCTCTGGCTAAGGATTTGCAGGCAATTGGCGGGAAAAGAAAATGTGTCGTGGAAAAGATTGCTTAGTCAGGCACTTGATTGATTACATCTCTACGTGTACGCGTTCGTAACTACAAGATAGTTATGTAGAAGGGACTCCAAGGTATTATCTTGGAGGCCGGCAAATACGTTTTTGCGACCTCTTCTTCGACATTGCATTTTCTTGATTCCAAGAAATCAAAGAAAGGCTATGGCACGCCTCTGCTATAATGACTTTTAGATGTAATTTTCAAAGAAGATTAAATCTACTTCAACCAATTATTATTATTATAATTAGAGTAGTAATTACAATAACTTTTCTAATCTTTCGAAATTTTTTAGAAATCTCTAACAGGTTTTTATTACCTTAATGTGTTTAATTGCATACAACAAGTAAGATTGAATGAATAAAACGAATAGCCTGTGAATTTGTTACATTCAAATTCGACTAACTTCGTTGGAGATTACTCGTAGTGTTTAATATCGTCCACGTTCCCACAAAGGTTCAAATTTATCGGTGCACGCAATAGTCCTATCAATCTTCTCCGGTTATAAAATGATTAATTATCTTTCCTATTGTTTTAACATTCAATTTATTTACTGGTTGATGAAATGTAGAGCACAGCGCCTAAATACGTAGGTAATCAAATTTATTTTATCAAGCTTAAACTTGCCTATGTAAAATGTAAACAAAATTAATGAAAATTGAGAACACATAAATTGAATCCTTAAGGTACGTGCGGTCCATGCAGCGTCAAGGCGGAATTGATTAGGGCCATTCGAACAATCATTTTGTCGATTAGTCGATGAGTAATTTTCGTTTGACAAACGAGCATCTTCGCATAACATCCCGGTTGGGCAACAACGGTAGCAGCTCCGAGACTGGATTTGTGGGATAAAAAAGTCTCATACTTCGGAATTCGGAATATAGGTATTCTCCAATCTATTGTCCGATTTCAGTTTCATACCTTTACCAGAATAATAATAAGAACTGAAGATTTCCACACGATTGCGGTTGTCAAAAATCTGATTACCTGATTCCCGAAATTTGAATTTCGAAGTAATCTATACAAAAAAACGTGCAATATTATAATAGAAGGCAGGCAGAGGTACATGGCATAGTGTCTGATAACTTCATACGGGGCCATCGTGACACATAAGTAGGTACGTACTAGATAGAGTTCATCATACTTTTCGTATACCTGGAAATGCTGCGAGGCTTTACGTCGTTTTTGTCTCGAGATTACTATTATGTTTACCTACTATCGCTCTACTCCTTATCACTTCCTCTTCTCGTTGCAGGAACCTTAAGTTTGTTCGATAATAAAATGGGTTAAAGCATGGGTTGTGTAGTGTACGTACCTACTTACATAAAAGACGCGAACGCGCGCGCCCAGAAAGATTCAAGATAACATTCATAATTTACACTAGACCTTACTCTGTGATCCCTGCCTGATATTGGCCTCAGTGATATCTATGCCTGTGTTTGTCAAATCTAAAATTGAGTTTACTAGAAAATTATAGAAGAATCGTGAAGAAACACTCGAACGAAAAGCTACCTGGTTGATCTCAAAAAAGTTCGCCGGCGTATGGTTACTGTTTCTCTCAATAAAGTTTTGTTATGACTGCGTTCTCATTATTCGTGAGCGCAACGTGGATCTACGAATAACTCACGCCCATTTCGAATTTACACATCACAAGACTGAAGAAACGATTAAGCTGGCGTAATCGGTACCAATATTTTGTTTATCATTCTATCGTGTAATGAATGTGCGAGCGAGAGAGGTATGCAGCCCGGCTGCGCAGGAGTTTCCTGAAACGGGCCTGCCTTGCGCCTTGCCCTGTCTCCAAACAATCCTCTTTGAACAGGTGCACGTGTGTTAACACAATTTATTTCACCAACTATCGACTATTCGACTCACGTTCGTCTACCCCTCCTGTTTACATTCGGCGTCTCAGACTTACGACAGCAATATTTTTTTTCGGGCGCCTGGGCGTTAATTGATTTTGTGTGTAAAGCGTTCTATTTCAAAAAGTAATTGTTACAATTGAATATGCTGAGCTGATTGGAGATTGTAAATTAGTGTAGATAGTGATGTGGAAGCGACGAGAGCGCTCTATAAACATTAACGTGCGTTGATAAATGTGCGCTCGTTAATTTGATTGAACCGGCGCGAGCACATCTCGCCAAGATTAATGCCGCCGAGCCGCCATCCAACTTAGCAGTAGCACTTTTTTTTCACTTTTGTTATGTACAACGTATAATATATTCAATTCAATACAATTCAATTCAATACGGATTATATATTCAATTCAAATTCAATTGATGCCCTTATTTTATTATCATTGTAATATTTTATTTGTTTTTAAAATGCTTTCTTTATTCACTTACAACAATTAGCGTTTTAAAGTTTTTAATAGGTACTTGTACGTAGATATTCTCACTGAGTTCGTAATTCGCAAACAAATCTCGGAATCTTAAAATACTTTTAACGAACCATACTACTTATCGATTGAAAAAAAAAATTATCCCGTGTCACCAAAATTACAGATTCCTTGAACTAACAGAACCTATAAGGAACCTTGTTGCTTAGAGAACCCTAAAACCTCAAAGAAATTACTATAGTTAACCATTTGTTTTTGATTGGTGACTTCGTGGATATAATGTTTAATATAATTTTTTGTCTCATTATGGAGCGATTTAATACTTACTGGTAGCGGGAACAAAATAGTGCTATGTTAGATACCTGTACCGGCCACTTCTACATCGTAAGAAGCGATAGACATCTGGAGATGCGAGCGGATCATAAGTGTGAGAGCTCGAACCGTCCGGGCGTCCGTCCAAAAATCCCGGGAAGACGAGGCTGTGCGGCTGCACAATATTAAGGTTGGAAGAATTAGCACTATCCGACCTAGGCCACCGAGCGGGTTTTAGCGAGTGGATGTATGTCCTGGCATCCTACCTTAACTACGATAAGGTAACTTTAAAAAGATTCCAGGACGCTCAACAAAAAATGAAATGGAATATTTTATTGATACAAAGTTTTGATCTCAATTTGAAGCACGTAAATTCATCAGTATCCAATCTATAGATGTGTAGGTATAGAATTTCGTGACATGGGCTGCTCGCAGCGAGGAATACTAACGACCGTGTCAGTAGCTTATTAAACAGTTCGTGATATGTTTATACAGTGGGGGCAGCACTAGCAGCAGTAAAACCAAACATCGATTATTAACGTGTTTGATTCAACAGAACCAATGTTTTTATTAGCAAGTGAATGGACTGCGAAGAGGTTTACCTAATTGTTGCTGGTCAAGGATTTATATATTTTTTCCTTCGTCTTCTTCAAATCATCAATCCAGCTATTCGGAATACGACTTGTGCTCCGTTTTCCAAGTCGTGGTTTCCACTCTAGGAGATTTCTTACCTTATACCTACCTTATTTTTAGTACCTAGGTATTTCAAGAGCCCTTATTTTGCTAATTAAATACGTCTTTCAATGTAGCAGTTAGTACTGCTAAAGTACTACTGTAGTACCATAACAGTCGTTTGGTACATACAGAACATCCTATTTCTGTGGTTTTCTATTTTCAACTAGGTTACTAGCATGTGGTATACATGTTACTTATAAGGTTCGCAGTCAGCCTAGTCAGCAGTATCACTAGTATATATGTATTGTAGTAACGTTACGTTAACCGTGCGAAATTACACCATTTATCCATGTTAGCTAAATGTACCCACTCAATGTTACCTAGAATAGGAATTCATTAAACATTCTCATGTAAAGCCTTCTTAATTAATGATCTACGTATACGTATTAAGAATTTGCAATGTCAATCTCTTCGTATAATTTTGCGACGAGTACGGCTAGCGAATAGAAAATTACTTATTTACATTTCTCTCGTGCAAACGAAGTCATTCGAATTCATGTCTACAGGCACTCTTATAGTATTGCGGGAGCGATCTCATTGTAGTCTCAGCTTATTATTCTTTTTCTTTTTATCAGTTTATTCACAACTTGAAAATATCTACAAGAGTTTATTCCTAAGTTTTATGAAGAAAGGTTGTCGTCGATTTATATGAATCAACAAGTTCTTGGAATCAATATAAAAAAATGCATATTTTTCCTGTAATGAATTAACTCCCTGCATTTTGAGAATAAGCGATAATCACATGGGGTTAAGTCCGGAGAATATGGTTGGTGGTTTAGGAGTTTGAAGCCAGCACAGCGGATTGCGTTGAGCGCAACTTCCGATAAATGAGCGGGAGCGTTATCCTGAAGAAACAACATGCCCAATGACAATATTCTACGCCGTTTTACCACTCCCCTTACTCTTTCTTCTCTTTAAGCATGTATCTGGCTGCACTGTTTGAACAGTTATGCCTTATTCCACCAGATATTATTCTGCATACCTCACGCATATTCTACTTACCTATGATATTTTATTGACCGCTTCTGGAAAGTAACATCGCTAATATCTTTGTATAAGTACCAAACCAAAATACCAATGCTCTAACTAATGCTAAAATAGAATAACCTAGTAAAACCAATCAGCCTAGCCTTCGAAACTGTTATTCGAATCCCGGACTTTACTTTACTTAACACCACTTTAACTTTAACTTTAACTTTACACCACTTCACCATCGCCGCTGTTAATTGCGACACTTAATGGTAAATTTTTTGCCGCGTCACCTGCGCTTGCAGCCTCGTGGTCATTCCGTCGCGCGCCGGCCCGTAAGCGGTTTCCGACCGACACACAACGCTGTTTTTGTGGTCATTCCGACAACAATTAATATTGATCGCAGGACCTGTACTGAAAACATCACAGACATACTTCGCGTTCTATACCGGTATTGTGTTACTGTAAATTAGTTTTTTTTTTTTCATTGACAAGTTACTCCGTAGCCGGTTATGAAGTTGAGATACCTACCTATATCATGGTCAACGAAAATAAGTCAAGCAAATTACTAATGTCTCTTTGTTGTGTTGGGCGTCGTTAATGGGTCTAATTCTACGCGAGCGAAGCTGCGGGCGTCCACTAGTGTAATTTAATA
Source organism: Carterocephalus mandan (assembly GCA_018250895.1). NCBI lineage: Eukaryota > Metazoa > Arthropoda > Insecta > Lepidoptera > Hesperiidae > Carterocephalus > Carterocephalus mandan. Next base: position 11,227 of record DWTT01000158.1, on the reverse strand, counting down.
AACCGCCCAAATCATCTTATGATATACACCGATGCGGTGGTGCCGTGATCCAACGTTCTAATCATCTCTAATGCGGCGCTTCTGAATTAGTACAGAGCTCAGAATTTCCAGCGATGGGTCATGAATCCCTATTACGATACTTCGCTCACTATTCTTTACATAACGTGGATTACATCGACCAGCACCCTGAGCAACGCTGTAGCCTACAAACACACACTAGTTTCGTTAATAACCCGCTAGTTTCACGAACATACGAAAGCTCCCCCGTTGATAGTCTGTGAGCTGACGTCGGAACAATGTGAGATGGCTAAGACGGCGCAGCGTCACGGGTCGGCGCTTGGCTGCCACCTCGTGGGAACACGAGACACCCTCGCCCCACCTGCGTTGTTACCGCATTAGAATTAGTAATTAGCAGTTTATTGCGCTGAGCAGTTTTAGACGTACAATTAGTGGGGCCGATGCTGAATACCAATGGATAATACAGATATCATAGTTTTACATTCTCTAAAACAATTATTGATGATGCAACTTTATATTTTATATGTCTAACTAATATGATATGATATGATCCTCCTTTGACGTGTCCGTCAACGGCGGACCTGACTAAACTACCAGATGTTACGGGCATGTGAGCGAGAATGACTCGCAAATCCAAATTTGGTCTAATGTCTAACTAAACTCAGGGTCTAAGTTTGAATTTTAAGGATCGGTGGATGTATTTATGTATACTTAATTGTACTTAGCTGAATGCTGGGCACGGGTCTCCCCCACAGACTAAAAATCTGCGGGAGGTCTAGGGCATACTCCACCACGCTGCTCCAATGCGGATTGGTGGATGGGTTAGTGGCCAATCTAGTGTCGAATGTTCTAAAGCCACCCGAAGGTCTTCTACAAGGCTTAACGACTGTTTCCACCATTGAATACAACCGGGACCGGCGGCTTAAAGTGCCCTCCGAAACAAAACACGGTAGCGTCCATGAAATTTTGCCACTAGCGGTCACCCATCCAAAAACCGAACCCGCCCGGCGTTCTTAACTCTGTCAATCACATTGAATCGACGCGAGCCATGAACGCTACGTAATTGTACCTACTTATTTGTACTTTGTCTGAATTTTTGCCATACGTGAATGGTTATAAATTAGTACTTAGTCCTTTACTAGTTTCCTACAAGTGTACGAATTATGTACTGCGGGGCTCCAGGCATAATCTACGAGTAGTTGTAATTTACAATGATCGGACCCTCCTTCTATAGTGCAGACGTGTAGCGCCAAATCCCACGGTCGATCTGAATGGTTGGTTTATATTACTGGGTCATTTCCATTGCATTTATAATAGGAACTTCTCACTGCATCCGTCACGGTTCCCGACCGTTTTGTCTTAGGAAATACATGTGCTTGCGTTTAGCAGTAGGTGAGTATCGTAATTTACAATAATAATAATTATGGTTCTTTCTACTACTATCACTGGGTCTTCAGTAGCTCATAATTTGTCTTATTGTTAGTATAAGCTTTGAACCTTTTTACACTTTGAAACGTTGAATCTCATAGGTTTGATACCTACAATTAAGTTAATCAATGGATCGTCTTGATTAGTTGAAGTCCTAACTCAAACCACAGAATAGCTCAAACTTAAAATAGATTCAGATTTAATAATGTCTTGAATAATTAGCATTTTGGTCCTTTGGGCTGTCAGTTAACATGCACAGCTAGATTAAAGTTCAAAGATGTACAGTTACATTTAGAAAGAAAAGCTTTTATTTCGTTTTCTCTGACGCATGTGTAGCGTTACATTATTATTATTATTTACATTGCAAGTACACGGTATTAAGTCATTGCCATTATGTACAGCTAAAAATAGGATGCTGTTTGGATATGTTTTTTTTAGGTGAAGATAATTACGAAACATTATTATCGGGAAACTGGAACACGACAATCTCTCTATTATCGTTGGCATTAAAAGAGGATGTGGAGAAATCATGTCATAATGTCAACTTAGTAAATTTCGTCATCACATATAATTCATGTTGAATCAGAGACCACCGCGAGTGTCCGGAAATGTGTTATCTGTCGAATCTTGTCTAATACCCCACTTCCTACAAGCCTACCACTCCGCTACAGTAAATAGTAATGTTAAAATAATAGGAGAATAAGAGGTTCATTCGTCCGATTTATTGTACACATCTGTATCATAACTGAATGGTGGGAAACCTTTGTGTGTCATGTGTAAATGGAGCCAATGCGGCTCTCATGGGGAAAACACACCACGAGACGTGTGAAAATTGTGATCGGGATCACTATGTGAGCGATATTGTTACGATGCTGTGAACTAATTTCCAAACCTGATTAGGCGGTTATGTTCATCATTTGAATCAGGAATTTTAATAATTTCTTCTTGGGTATAATTATTTAGTGTTTAGCATAAATTATTACCGAATGTTAGACAAAGCGTGGGATTCATTGAGGACTTGTGGACGCCCGCAGCTTCGCTCGCGTGGAATTAGACAATAATAGTTTCGTTTAAACCCAGTAATATTATGTAGCCTATGTCACTCAGTGAAGATGCAGCTTTCTAATGGTGAAAGAATTTTTGAAATCGGTCCAGTAGTTTTTGTGTGAAAACATTACAAACAAATCTTTCCTTTTTATAATATTATTATAAATTGAGGGAGTACTTACATTATACCATTAACATAGAATACTGTTGATGGATTTCAGTTAATAACATTATAAAGTAATGTCAATTACTATCATTATCACCTAGGTTAAGTACCATATGTTTAATCTAGCTGGGTCCTCTTGTGATCGGAGATCATCCGCCGGATTGCTATGGGGTTGCAGGTTGCAGCCACTTGCATGCGTTAATAATGGTGTATGTTTCATTCAAATGCATTGCTAATTTTGAAGACTGGAAGTCACTTTTAACAAATGTTTTTAGTTTAAATATTCAAATATAAAGCGAATTAATCCTTTAGTTTGACGTCTTGACAAATTCAATCACGTATCAAGTTCAAGAGTCAGATCCATATCGAAACCGCATCCGACAATCGTTTAAACTTTAAACCGTATTTAATCGCTTTTACAATCCTTTGGACACACTCGTCTGCAATACAATATGCTGTGTTATGCTTCATTGCAGCCCCTTTTCACACTTTTTACATCGTTTCGTATAAGGATAGGCTATTGTCTTTTTATGTAGATTAAAAAAATCTTAGTATCCATACATTTTATATTAACATCACAATAAGTTCACAGCTCACAACTCATTTTTAATCCTCACTTCCTCTGATGCTGTCAAACGTTAAAAAACAGTGCCATTCTCGCTAAAATGGCGCAGTTTTAAGGCTACTTTTATTGATATAAGATATCAAACAAGCATGCTGGAGCACGCAACGTCTGCCGCCAATAACATATGCGACACAGCTTGATCAAGGAATAACTGGATCGCCTCTAAAGAAATGTAAGCGAAAGACAAAATAATTACTACATGGCAGACAAGGTACTTGGCGCCTGGGTTGGCGGTTGATAATGTCCCGGTCGAGCTATACGTACTGTACTCGTATATATAGTTTCCTTGGCTTTAACACCGAATGTTTTGAATTAATGAATTTAACTAATGTCCAAGCCTAGTGTTTAACTAATGATGAGTTAACTGCATGTGCGTATTTGTATGCATCATCAGTCATCACGCAGAATGCAGATGTACCTAGCGATCGCCAGCACGGCCTCATCGTGTTAAGGACATAATTAAAGGTTAATGTTCAAGTTAACATTCAGTTTTGCTATTTCTTTCATCTTCGTAGTTACTTTTTTGCAACGGATGACTTATAAATAATGAAACCAACGTTTCAATATGGAAATCGATGCGTCTCAAATCCCTCTGACATGTAAATATTTAGTTCTTCACTTTTGTTTGCTTTGCGAATATCTTGAATCGTGATCGGTGCATAAATACTACCTACTTAATATGTTGGAGCGTCAGTGGACGTCGGCTATTACAACTTTTTATTTTATTTTCATGCATTGTCATCGGAACCAAATATGTGTACCGAATATCAGCTCGATAGCTTCAGTGGAAGTGGGTGAAATATTGATTGCAAGATTCCAGGACATACATACATACGAGTGAAGTTAAAAAAAGCTTTTAAAAAATAGAGCTTAATCGATAACAATGTAGATATTTTTTTAGGTTTTCACAGGCATTTGGCATTTTTCTGCTTGATACATCAAGCAGAAAACTGTATTTCAAGTATGTATTTATTTGTAAATGTTTGCCTACAAAATGATTATTTAAGCTATTGTTGTTTTGAAACAAGTAAACGTGTTAACAGTTTATGTACTGAATAGTGTTGTCGTGAAATAGTTTTTTTTTCTTTATCTCTATCTCTACATGTGGTCGCGATATCAAAAGGCATCTTTTTGTGACAGCCACGACTGCTTCGTGATCCAGCGTCTTTTAGCGTAGTCATTGCGTTATACAACTAAATTAAATTCACGACCGTCATGTAATTTAGCTTATACAGACAGATATGCGGCGTGAAGCGATCATAGCCCCGCGGCTTGTGACCTCATTAGACAAACTAATCAAGCTCAGAAACTAATCATTCTCAAGATGAATGTGTGATTGATAACACTCTTGAGAATGATTAGTTCTGAATCACAATAGTTGATCATAAATAGGTACATATAGTGTAATAGTTCAGTAGAAGCGCGAAACTTGCTTGACATAAAAATCGGCGGGATTGTTAATCTTTGGAATTTATAATTTAGGAAAGTGTCACAAAATCTGTCACAAAAAAGAATTTTTACTGCTTGTATTTGAATCCCGACCCCTCGAGTGCGAGGCGAGTTCGATAGCCACTGTGATTAATGACCACTGCCACTGGGGGCAAATCTACTGTAGGGGTGCAGTGCAGTTTAGTGTTTATTATGAACTATTACTGATACTATGAAGAGACCGTGCGTAGTAGCCTGCAAATAGGCAGTAGCCGGAATAGCGAAGTGTCCACTGAACCGAGTCCACGACCCGTGTCTTGATGACTCACCCTTCCTGACCGAGGACTCGGCTCCTCGCCACCGCGGAAAAAACCCATTGTTCAGGAGAACTTATTCGTGAAGGAACGTTAAACACTTTGTGTTCTCATTTCAATTTGGAACGGCTGAACATTTTCGATGGCAGCGTCATTACAGAGTAGGTCACCGACTGACAAAGGTCTGAACTCTGAATGTTCCGAACTTTATGAGTTAGTACGAGAGTATTGGAGTTGAGTCATATTTACGAAAGTTTTATCAGTCAATACCAATTTCCTTGCTTGATGTTTTTGTAAGAAGATTTAGAATTTGTAATCGCATTAGATTTTTGCTTTGACAATACGGTTGTTCCGAATTTTCACAAGAAGGTACAGCTTAGTCTAGTCATGCGTATTTAAGTCAGTCAAATAAAAAATACATATAGATTAAAATGTTTATTGATTTATCAATCAATATCTGTCTGTTATACAAAATGGCGTTGTTTATCCAGTACTTTTAACGGAACGGCTCCATTGATTTTGACACTGTACAGTTAAATTTATTCGGTTTATGTGCACGAATTTATTTGGCGGAACCGTCTTTAATCTGATCATCCAAGTAAGTTGGTCCGTGAAGACGTGTGGGAAAGCCAGCGGAGCAAGACGCTTCGCAACGATCTAATTACGGCGGGCACCCACAGGTGACCGGCCAAGGGTCCCTCGTCTAGCGATTCATGCTTTTGAACACCAAACAAATTATATAAGTGACCGACATGCAATAAGGAAGCTTTCGCCTACCCATACTTACGAGTATGAATGGCAAGCTATGAATCGCAAGGTTTTATAGGAGTATTTTTAATAGTAAAGCCCCTGCTTTAGTCAATTTCACTAAATTGACTGTCTCTCTAAGGATGACTAACAGTTTATCATTTACTTACAGAAATACGAGAATTATTTTTGTTACCTAGCAGCTTCGATCAACAATACCGACCAGTGTCGAGTGCCCTAGTAGTGTCGAGTTTCCTCCCCTAAGACAATTTGCAAAATTAATATCTACAGATAATATTATTATGTTATAACTCTTACATCTTTTAAATAATCTGTATCCTTGGAAGATCCTTGCTAATATTAAAAAATACAAGAATGACATTGCCATTGCTAGACGCGGTAAATCTATTGTACACGTATCTACTTTACTGTCAGATAATAAAACTACTACTATTACCATTATTCGATTCAAATAAAATAGTGTCTTATTTCAAATCCGTCTATTGCACGACCATTGTGATATCAGATAAAACCGCACCACCGCGTACCTACCTACTACAAATAGGCCTTGCAGTATTTATAATTTATAAGTTAAGTCTTGTTGTGTTTACGACGTGGTCGTAAAAAATGAGAGCTCTACATACGGCAGTTTAATAGAAATGGAAAGACACGGGCGATTGTGTCAGTTTATGGTGGCGTGGCGATGCGATGGCGGGATAACTGTGGGACCGCGGTCGCTCCCAGCTTCCCGCTTCTTCTAATAATTTATTTCTATTTTGCGGTTACATCGATATCATGTGAATTGTTTTTACTACTACAATGTACCTCAAGTTTGGTTACAATAGACACATTAAATTACATATGAAATGTAAAAATGTCATTACGTAGTATAAAGTAAGAACCTGAGACCTAAATCTATAAATCCGCTTAAACTATGTTCCTAATTCCTTCTAATGTATCACAGTGGCAACGAATGCAGAAGGCATGGATCTCACCAATCGGTATTCATCTATCGTTTTAGGTTCATTTTGTTTTGCTTTGGTTTTATTATCTTACGCGTCTTGTTTGTGTGTTTGTGTGTGTGTTTGTATCAGAGGAAAAGTCCAGGGTGCTTGTGAGAGCCAGAGCTGAGATCGGAGGCTCCACTGCACCAGCGATCGCCGTGGGAAGCACTGGCCAGTCGCGCTTCACGGACTCGCCGTTACGTAACTAAATACATTTCTTAAGAATTACCTATATGTTATATTAACAAGTTGACTATATAAGTTGGGATTTGAGAATTTACAGACGATGTCAATAGTGTAATGAAATATAAGGTGAATCATTTTTATATGAAAAATATTGACTATACGAGCTTTCACAAGCACAACCCATTCATTAGATAAAGCCATACTACACCACGCTGGGTAAGTGTGGATTGGCAGACTTCACATGCCTTCGAGTACATTCGGAGAAATGAATTTGAACTTTCTTAAAAATTCAAGACAATATGCTTTCATTATGACGTGCACAATGGACATCTGAGTACAGTTTAAAATTACAGTCCAAATATTGTTTACATTTTTATGTATTTTTGAGTCTTGTCTTATTAGCGCCGTCATGTTTCTCACAGAATTTTCTCACTTGAATGAACTTATCAGCGATCTGTAAGCATTGTTAGCTTTTTGTGAACTCTTTCGCACCCAGTAAACAAGCGGTTATCTCGCTACGCATCTCAATTATGCCTTTAATTGCAAATGTAAAATAGTAGCTTCAACTAGAAAATATCCTCTCTACCTAGAACAAGATAAATGAGTCTTTCAAATTGTGTAAGTAAGTATAAAGAAACCGCTGGATTCAGGGTCGCGTCGTTTAGGACATGGCTGATATGTCAACTATGGGTGTAGGGCTGATAGACGGATTGATCGTACGAATAGAGTTTTATTTTCTAATACTTCTGTATGAATTTCGGAGTTTATTTAATTTTTTTATGTTTATAAGATTGCAATCGAGAACTATCGATCCGCTTCCGCCTATAAAAACTGTGAAAGCCCCGTAAGACTCGTCGTAAAGACTCATAATACGAGTAAGAGTCTAGTTAAAAGTGTTTCACAAATGCGTTGCTACCCTTGAGCACAAGATGACCGTCTCCAGAAAAGTTTAACCGGAAACCACACTTGTCAACCGGTACAGAATCATTGCTTAAAATAATTATTATACTGCAGCAATGGTACTTGGTATCGTAGGTACTAAGTACCCAATATAAGGCTTACATACCTAATCTTCCCTTTGTAAAGATTACAAATAAATTGCTCTCTTAGAACCCTTACAGGGTTCATCTGAAACACTTTGTAAATTTGTAACACACCGCTGTACACCTACTGGTAGTAGGTACTCTACTATAAGCATGATGACAATAAATACCTAAATTAATATTACCTTAATGAACTTCAACTGGTTTATATCGTCTTCGCTAAACTAACATATCTTGTCAACATTTCTCAGAATCTTCATAACTAGTTTTTTTATTATTTAAAACTGATATGAGCATGGCGGCTTAGGTACACCTTACAATTTTATTATCTCTAAGCTTATATATGATAAGGGATAAAAGAGGTATTATGTATGGATACCATAATTACTGTAGATTGCCTCCAATAAAGTACCCGGTGTAAATATTAAGGGTACATGCGTAATGTACCCAATGCATAAATAAGTTTATTTATTTGCCTATGAAAGATAATGCTACTACACGTACCTAAATCCGATTAAAGCATTATATCTGAGTGTATAGTTAGTAATAATCTACTTGGATCTATTTAAGTTATGTACTTAAAAGAGTTTATATACTATTAATTTGAAAATTATTATATTATATACAATTATAGAAAAGACCACAGAAAAAAGTTCGAGATTACAAAAACGTATCAACTGTTAAAATCATGTTACTCTTTAAATTATTTAATGAACCAAAATTCAAGAATCTCACCCCAAATAGGATTATCCTCAGAAACAAATAGTCGTATGTAATCGTTACGTCTTGTAGGTACCTACTTACTTGTTACCGATACCTTTTGTAGATGTCCCAATTGTAATACCACTTAAATTTAGAAGACCCGCTATAGTGGGTCTCTGATTAGAAATAAACGATCGTTTTGAGTGGGCCTGTTAATAAAATGTAAATGAGCTTACTGTGGGCTATTGCTTGGGCGTTAACCTGTCCTCACTCAGATCTCATGAATACGTAGGCAGTAAATATCATGGAAGTAGAAATAGTTGTCAGCCTACCAAATTAAAAAGCTATGAAAGTAACAAGATCATTTAGCAGGAGACATATTATTTTTTTGGCAGGTATGTTTATTCACGAGAATATTAATTCTGTGTCATTCAGATTTCTAAGAAACCGGTAGTGCCTACCTAGCATTTGGAGAAAACTTTGGCTTTATAGTGAATAAGTTTCACGTTTAAGGACTTATATAGGTATAACTTGCTTGTCGGTTTGCAATAATCGGATATAGCATTGCACTATCTATTTATTGATTTTCTTTGAAATCTCTTCTTGAATGTGTTTTAATCTCCTTATGTGTATGGCTAGAATTTCTTTCTTGCACAGGACGTTGCTCATGAATTGGTGCTTCTTATAATAAGTATATTTAATTTACGTATGTATACTTACTTTAGATTATTGACTGCGCGAAGATCTATCAATAATCTAAGAAGCATACTTTATGTCTTAATTTTTTCATATTAAATGATCAACATAATTCTTGTTATTTCCACAAAAGATAATATGAGCGAATGGTTTCCTGGTTAATCTTCCCCATAAATCTTGCATACCCTAATATCCTCAATCACTAAATTAATTTGTCGTTTCAAAGGCAATGAAAATTTGTCACATGAATTCTATATTATTATGTTCTATATTGCAATGTTACGATTATTTTAATCAAACAATGTGACAAATAACGTCGTATCGTTCCTAGGTAGAAGTATTGCAAAATGTATCAATGAACAATGAGTGATATGGTGACGTGAGAACGCGTTGTGTACGAGTATGTGCGCTTGAGATTTGTCGTATGCACCGAAGTAGATTCATACCGAAACCAATACAGAATACAATACAGAAATTGTGTCATTCGCATCCCTATCATTGCTTCAGCATTTTGTGGCATGTTGTGTGTTGTGTGTACTTAGTTCGGTGTCAGGTTTGACTTTTTTGGAGATACCACAATAGTAGTCAGGGGTAGTAACGCATCTGTGTTCTACTAGATTATTACTAACACTAAGAAACGTGACTTTCTATCCTTGCTCCTTTAGTCCTATATACTGACTATTCTGACAATTAACCTCTGGACTAACAACAGTAGTCACTTTATGGATCTTGTTCAAAGTTTTTCAGTTGTCAAGGGCGGCAGCTGAGCTGTTCACTATATTAGCCAGGATTTCGGTACCTACGCTACGCTAGGTTGGTCTTGGAGTATAGTATCTATCATGCTGCAACAAGGAATATCGTCACGTGAATGGGAAATATCGTATGATCATTTAACATAACGTAGAGTATCTTAACCCTCGTTTAATTATAAATATTACCTACTTGATTGAATTTGTGACCGTCATATAAAATATATCTACAGTGGTAGTGGTCCTATACATTTTAATGCTAATCAAATAATTTGGTTATATAAACGGTTTTCCCATGGGTGTGTTATGTGTTATGTATTCATTTGCGAAAGTTTGCTTGTTTTAGAAATCACTGTGGCAGAAACAATACATCGGTAGTATGGGAAAATTAACCGTTCATTGAACAGCCGCGACTCAGGTTAGGTGACAGGTTTCTTCAAATTTATAACAATGGTAAGTACTATAATACTATGTTTGCGTTCTGGAAATGGTAAACAAGAACTTCCGCTCTTTTGAATGTAAGTTTGTTTGACAACAGAAAGTGGAGACACGCACTCGTCGTTGCGTAAGTAGAAGTCTCAGATGAATAAATAAAGGTCTGAGGTAGAAGTGTGAAATCTTTTTAATGGCTAGGTGAGCCATTAAAAAGATTAGAAAATATGTTTAGAGTTTGTACTCAGACAAGTTCAGTATAGCTGTTAATATAAACAACAAAAAAAGAGTCATATTAAAAGAATCTACAAGTCGAAAACATTTACTAGAAGTGACTAGAATAGAACGAAGGGTATGTAGGTAAATAGTAGGTAGGTACATGAAAAACAACTGAAGTTGATAGATTGAATTAGGAGTTTTTACTCAAATTAAGGTATTATTTAAATATTTTCGATACATGTTATATGTACGATGTAAACTTAAATAAATGTAATTTTAATTAAGGTCGTTAGTATAAACAAAAAAAAACTTTAATCGAGAACTGTTGTTAATACTATAATAACGTAGATGGGTGAGAGGGGCTACATTAATTTGTAAAATCCACTTTGTAAATAAGTATCGTTTTTAACTCAGACTAACACG
>DWTT01000157.1:0-19819 GCA_018250895.1 Carterocephalus mandan | reverse complement strand
CTAAGGCCTAATCCCTCCCATTCTGAGAGGAGACCCGTGCCCAACAGTGGGACGTCTATGGGTCGCAGCGAATATAACACTGTCCTTAAAGATAGCGTAGTGATTTATCTGGTTCTTCTAGCTCTAGCCTCTTCTCACAACTAAGAAAGCTAGAGGGTACTTCACCACGTTGCTCCAGTGTGTATTGGCGGATATGAGGGATTTTTAGCACATTATAATCGTAAAAATATCTACAAGAAAAAAAGAGAGAGAAAGACAGAGAGCGAAAGACGGAGAAAAGACCGGTCTTCATTAGTGGAGTAATGACTTAAAAGCAGCATCCACAAACCCAGTTTCGTCTTTTAAACAGAAGTTCGTTCGCTCAACAGACAAAGATTAAAGTTAGCAGCAGGAAGACATATTTACAACAATTTTCTGCACCGAAAGCTTCCGAATTCGCTGCGTGGAATTTCAAAATAAGCGCAAGTAAGAGTTTCTAAAATTTCTTTCAAAATCTTTGAGTGGGCGGCAGAGATTTGCGGATACTGCAAAAGGATTTTTTAAGAAGAAATATTCTGGTTAACATTCAGCCATTCAAATTTCCAGCGACGTTTCCTTTCATCATTGATACTGATGAAATTTAATTGAATATGAGTTCCAGTCGATATGATCAAAGGCTATCGAAGCCCTTTTCCAGTGGAGATACATTTCAACAGCATTGCAGCAGTTACATAACATAACTGTGACAGGAGCAAGCAGTGGCAACGTATTCCAGTCCTGATTGCTTTCTAAGAGGGCGTCCCCCAGGGCCCGCTCGCGCCACTGCACATTTGACTGCGTCTTGCGAGCGACGCAATTAAACTTGAGCGCCGCTACAACCGGCATGTTTACATATCCAACAAGCCATTGGATAAACTTCGACCAACTAGACATCATTTATTGACTATTCTGTTGAGCGTAGGAAATTCAAAATCAGATTTGTATGACTAAACAGCAAGGTGGGTAGAGGTCAATTGCAGTGATGTGAATTCCATTTGATCCGTCACTTTTTCTCGTTGCCGACGCGTTAAAACACGATTAGGTGGTGTTTTGTATGTTATTTAGCCGGTATAGATTTGGCTCGAAGACCAATTGATTGTTTTGAACACACACAAATTAAACGCGTCGTCGTTGCAAAATTTTAATCGTCCACTGACTAGTGAGTACAGTATACATATAATTTAAAAGTAAGTATCTACCTACCGACAATTTGATGAGAAGTACTAAACAAAAAAATACCCTAAGAGTGTGTAAGTACGCAACGCGTTGCCTACACCATTAGTATTGTGAGTTCGAGGCGGCCTTAGGGGCGAGTATTGGATGTATTTAGACTTCTCGAAGGTCTCTGACTATACCAGAGAGATCACCAACGAAACTGGCCTTGCAGGTGCTCTTATTTTTATATTTTATTTGGGGTAGCAATTAATGATGCTGTCAGTGGAGAATTCCCATATAACACACCTTGAGGTCCTATGCCTCAACCTCAAGCCGATTATCATAATTACTTGTCGTTTGCTCAAATTGCTTGTGACGTTCACAATTCCAATTAAGCTCATTACGAACATTTCGCGCTCAGTTTACATGTCTAGTATGTTTCATTATTTTCATTTGATCGCCGCTGTGATAATCCCTCATAGTAAACTCGTAGCTTTCATCAGATAGGATCTAGTGATTAACAAAAAATCCTCTTAATTAAGCGACGGGAGCTGAGCGGAACATTCGGGGTGGAGGGGCTGGAAGGGTTTGAAGGTGATAATATTCCTCATTACGGCGCGCCGCATCGCCAAGCCGTTACGTGACGGTGTGGCGGACGACTGGCCGTTTTACACACCGTGACCTAAACTATTCATAACAGGTGTTGAAGTAAAAATCTTACTTCTGTTTGCGCTCCTAATCTCAAATCGATCAATAAAATCGATGGGAAATTCGAGTCCCTAATCGCGTTCCTAGGTTTTAAGTAAATATTTTATACCCGTCACTACCCGTCACTGGTATATTAATATCACTTTAAAGAACATCTCACCACATGCAATGTGCGAGAATTCATTAACTAATAATACTAAACATTCAAAACACGTGAAGTCTCATGCATCGCAATAGGCATTGGGCTGTGAATGAGATATAAAATTAATAAAAAATTATATGTTTTAACAAGTGCAGCTTATGTAACTCTAGGTACGAACTCTTCTCATGCCTATATAGTCTGTATTCAGCTCGAAGCACAGATCAAAGCCGAAAGCTACAGCAAGGTTATGCAAAAAGTATTGGTTTATCTAAGCTTTAGTAAGTTCAAATAGACTATGCATAAGCAACATTTCCCCAGCGACACTGAGCTCGTCCAAACAATACATGAGTTGGAATAGCTATCAAATTTATCCGCAATCCCCAGATTTTACTCTTTATAATCTTCTGACTTTATCAATAAAAGTAATTTCCCCTGCCACTGTTGGTACAGAATGTTCGTTGCAAAATTATAATATATACAGTGCAAGTTTTGTGTACTCCGCAAATATGAGCGCGACGGATCGGGGAGATGGTTTGTTTAATTTTGTTTTGAGAGACTGCACCGAGTCGATCTGGAATATATTTCATAAGAACCTACAGTGTTTGTGTCCACATTCAATTTTTTTTCTGTTTGGTAAATTTGTTTGCTTAAAAACATCAGAAATGTGGTGGAAAATTTGTTTTTGCAGAATATAGTGTGTGGTTTGTAAATTAAATTACTGATTTGATGAGTAAAGCAAATTGAAATTGTTTGGTAATTCCTTTGTCCAGTTAGGTATGTACTAAAAATGTACTGAAAATTAAATCTACTCGTATCTTTACTAATTCTTAAAGCTGAGTTTTATTTTCTCTGCAACATTTAATCCTGCCCAAAAGTTAGGAATTAAGTTGCGAATAATGCAATTCATCCATTGAGGCACAGCCTTTTGAAAAATAGGTAACCGATTTGGTAAGCCTTTTGTTCCTCACTCTCCATTTTCCTATTCGAATTGGCATTCCTTTCATAGCCGATATGTGCATTGTGGGAAAACTTTTACAATTCGTTTGGGAATCGGAGCAGTTTATGGACCGAATAGAATCATACTGTAGGATTTAATTGGATTCTGCGAAGAGTACTCTACGCAGCTTTATTTAAAGTTTCAAAATTATACTGAAATTCGGACGTACTTATAACTTAATCAACTAATGTATTGGGTAAGTAAGTAAAGCATATAACAATTTTTCTGTAATTTATAAACAACCAAATAATAAATTGAGTTCGTCCTGCAAACCCACGAGGATAAAACGACGAACTTAAATGTATTATATTTATAAACGTAAACACAATCCTCTGTGTAGTACCCGCTTTTCACGAGTTTCGGTACCATGTAATGTAGGTGTTGAACTTTCATTTGGAATATCGAATTAAAAAAAAAAATTTCATTCGCAATTTTTCTTATTTGTTGCTAAAGACGTTACAGTGCGATGTGAGCGGCGGCCGATTCTTTGATCCTTGGGTAATGGCAGCACGTCTAACGCCAGACACGTGTGTAATGACCACCGTAATTGGACAGTGTTCATTATGTCGTAAATTTATTTAATACGGCGAAAAATAGTGTGGTTCGTCTAATGCTTATATTTTAACGAGTTCGTAAACGTTAAACGTATTTAGACCCCACGTTAGTCTGGAGCTGGGTTTTATTAACAGTTTTAATTAAATAGTAACGTCATTCTCAGGTCTGGGTTGACGTCCCAGTGGAACACACCTGTGACTTTTCTGTTAGAAGCCTTTTAAGAAATTCAATCAGTAGACTCAACATATTTTTCCGACATGCCTGATGGTTCTCCATAATATTTTTGAAGGCATACGAACTCTGTCAGTCCGCATCAATCTGTCCTGCCTACTAATTACCGAATCCTAGTTCAAGGCGTGTAAAACATTTTTATATTTTTCAGTGTTGCTGCAGTTGATAGCTGCAGTTAATAACCTTTTTTTTATTATTGTGGAGTTCTGCAGCTGCGCTTGACTGCTCTTCGGCTGATTGACGGAGCGCTGGCGAGCTAATAAAAGCGAGTGCAAACAATTTACAATTAGTATTATGAACTCTTACGCTCTCATATATAACTTATTAGATATTGTATCGCGGTAATTGAGTCTTTCTTGAAATTTGAGAATTTCATATAGGAAGTAGGAATTCTTCTTTCTTTTTGTAGCCTACTATTTTATTTACAATGTTAGGTTAGTTAGAGGTTTTTGACGGGATAACGTCTTATAAATCGATAAACGCATACGAAAAAAAGTGTGACGTCAACCTCCCATACCGCCAAGTGTTTCGCCAAACGTACCGCCAAGTGTTACGCCAAGCGTATTCATTCAATTTTAGTCTGTAATCCATAATACTAGAGCGAATAATAGTTTGCACTAATTATAGTACATGAAAATTACACTTGTCTAAAAACATACACATTTACGTATTCTACAAGAAGTCTCAACAGCGAGATTCAGAATACAATTTTCAGCGCTATGTAGTGAGCCAAGCACATAATGTTACTAGGGCATACTGAGATATTAATGTACATATTTTATACAGTACAGTTGATAGCGTGATTCAGAAAATGTCACAGCGCCATCTAGTGTATTTTTTTGGTGAATCAATGCTACGATTTCTAATAATATTTCTTAAGACGTTATCACGTAAAATATCGTACGTAAACCGACTTTACTAACAACGATTATTTTTTTCTTACGCAGAAAAAAGGATGAATAAATGACAAATGTTGTTTATTGAGATCTCCGGAAATCGAACCCAGGACCTCTATGTAGAACCTATAATGTTTCCATATAGGCTCTACCACAGTCTAAATCGAAACAATACTATATTTCTGGCATAACCTTTTATTGGCCCGATTCAGGTCCATTTGGGCACTTAGGGCCGGAAGCGCGCAGGGCCGCCAGGACAAAGGCTGCTGAAAGAATCTCCTAACCCGGTCGACGCATCGTTTTGGCAAAAGGTCAATTCAATTTCTACTTTTGTTAAGGTTTTGTTGATGATTTGTAAGGACGATTTTCTTTTAATAATGTTTGTAGATAAGTATGAAGCGTCCGTGGCTCAATGGCTCGCGTCGATCGTATCCGGGAATAAAACCGGGACCGACGGCGTGCCTTCCAAAGCACGTAAGCGCCCAAGAAATTTCAGTTAAGCTTTGCCGCTGACCTTCGGGTGGCTTGACAAAATTCGACAATGGGTCAGCCACTTCGTCACCAATCTGCAAGGCTTAACGACTGTTTCCAGCATTGAAAACAACCGGGACCGACGGCTTTACGTGCCCTCCGAAGCACGGGTATTGCTTTATTTTCGGCATATCGTAACGTAACATATTGTAATTATTTTAAGCTTCACTAACAAATGAGGTAAGCCTGTAAGGTAAGTGTAGTGTAGGTAAAGTAAATAAATTCATATTTTCTGTCGTAAGATCCGTACTTGTACATCGTAAGGTCCAGTTATTAAAAAAGACGTCAGTAAAACGATAGAACTCGATAGCATCGAGGACAATAGTAATTTGGGGCGCGCCGGGGCGTCCGACACACGCTGTGCTAAGTTCTGATACAATTTTAATTGGAGTTCCGTTGTCACCAACAGGCCTCCGTGTGGGGTATTTTTATTCTGTACTCTTTCAGATAGTCAGGTTGGGGCTTACAGAAACTGAAAGAAACGGTTAATTTGAGGTAACAGTTGGCAGTTTGAACAATACGAGTAAAAGGCCGGTTCGGTAGTGGAGCAAGATTTAAAAAAAAAAAAAAATTAGTTACAAAATTCAAAGGCTGGAAACATAAAATCGATAGCCGGTCTCAAAACTCTGACACTGTGTGTACAGATACAGTGTCTTGGAATTTTTGATGGGATGGAAAAAAAGTTAATAGGTACCTACATTAAGTTTCATGAAGGAAAAGCATTAATATCTTACATAAACTAAATTTGAAATTTAATGATTGAATGACACGCACAATCTGGTATATTC
This sequence comes from Carterocephalus mandan, assembly GCA_018250895.1. NCBI lineage: Eukaryota > Metazoa > Arthropoda > Insecta > Lepidoptera > Hesperiidae > Carterocephalus > Carterocephalus mandan. The sequence goes on along the minus strand of DWTT01000157.1, from coordinate 13,798 downwards.
GTCCTATTATGCGAATCCTAATAAAATCAAACATTCAAATAACTATAACTATTGTGTTTTAATTATAATTTTATTATTATTTTAATTTTAATTTGTCCAGCACTGGGCCAAAAAAGGCTGATGGATGGATGATTGTGTTTTAAATATCCTCTCATATCTTGTTCATTTTTACCATTCTGTTTACCTAAAACATTTACACATGACAAGAGCACCAGGGTGTGTACTATGTATTCTGTGACAAAGTTTGTTTACACATCATTATCAGTTTTCCGTCGCTGGTCCCTTAACATACTCGTAACATTTACAACCTCACATCTGTTCAAATAATATAAATATGTTGTTCTCCCTTCTAATACAATGTTTATATAATTGGAATGCTGATGAAGACCACAGGATATTAATTCGCGAGGCCCGGCTTCCTGTTCCGTTAATTTTTAATTAAAATCCTTCAAGTTTTGTTTGCGTGTAATATTATAGGTAATTTCTACATCAAGCAGCTTTGTAAATTCAGATTCCTATTTCCGCAAAGCTTAACCATATTATTTACAAAGGTTTATTCTATCAGTAAGTCTTTGTCGGTCTGCTACGCTATTAGCTACGTTAGAAGCTACAGTAAACGCTACGCTAGATGCTACGTTAAACTCTACGCTATTAGCTACGCTAGATGCTACGTTAAGCGCTACGCTATTAGCTACGCTAGATGCTACGTTAAGCGCTACGCTATTAGCTACGCTAGATGCTACGCTAGATGTTACGCTAGATGCTACGCTAAACGCTACGCTAGATGCTACGCTAACCGCTACGCCAGATGCGACTTAAACACTACACGATTAGCTACGCTGTATGCTACGTAAGCTACGCTAATCAGTAACTAGTTCGTACCTCTCTAAAAAGAGGCCACCTTAGCATTAAATACCCCTGTCGTGAATTCGTTCTCCGCTGTTTTAGTTGCCCTAGGTTGCCCTTATCAACACCCCCTGACCTCAAAGCCTCTCAATCAAAACCGTCAAATGACTTCCTGTCTCGCGAGCGACGTGCTTTCGTAACTTCAGGCGATTCGAGTGACTAGTATGGGAGTATTATCAGCCTTAGAGAAAATTAAATTGAAAATGTTTATTCCGCTGTACGTTATTTAAACACGCTCAACGAATGTAAAAATAAATCTTAGTTCCTAATTATGTAAAATTCTAATTATCTAATTCTAACTTAATTAATCTATGTATTGTTGGTTCTCTATTCTGAGGTATTTTTGTTATGCGTGAACTTCGTGTAAATAAACATTGTTTGTTCCCCAATAAATAATGAAACCACCATTACAAAACTATGATGTCGTCTCTGATACTGAAATGCTCAATGGGCGGCGTTTCCTCGTCGCCGGCATGATGAATGAGGTAGAAACACGACGTAATCGCAGCCTAATCGATACAGATGTCAGGCGGTGCCAGGCGCGGTGCCGACGCCGAGTTAGGCTTCGGGAAACCATTTCGGAAGTAGGCCGTGACGGAACGAAGCGAAATTTGGCGCGACGTGTTTGAGGAACTCCGTGTTAAGGATCAGCAAGGACGTTCGAGTCCACTTTGTACGGATAGGGTAGTGACATTTTTATGGATATATGATAGCAAAGGATCATGCAGCTCCACTCGGCTGTTGCTGCCGTCAACTTTGATGATTTTTAAGAAGACTCGAAAAAGACTCATCCAAAGTCGGTGACAAATGAGTTCTATAGCAACATATTTGCTATTGCTAGTGACCAATTTTTATCATAACTAAAAGCATTTTCAATACTTATTAAGTATTGAAAATAAAATGGAGTTGATAAAAATAATTTATGATATATTAAGCTATATGTAAATTATCATGTACTGAAACTGACCAGTTATATAGGTACGAACCCAAGATTATACATATATATGATAATTACATATGCGTGGTGGAGCTCTAGACCTCCCGCAGATTTGTCTGTGGGGAGACCCGTGCCCAGCAGTGGGACTGTAATAATTATATTATCATGCTACACCAGACGCTTGTTTAAAATGCCTAGGGCAAAGATAATAACTTCCTGGATCGAAATCACAAAGACATCGAAATGTAAATATTAAATATGTTTTTAAAATATAGAAAATCATAAAACAAGGTTGAATAATAATACAATTTCTTTGTCCCCATGTTGGGCACGGGTATCTTTACGGAATCGGTTTTCCTGGTACAGTCACGTAGTGTCGTCTTCGATTCCTCCTACAACCGAAGTCTTCATGTAAATCGAAGTATTTAAGGTCCGATTTCAGCGTCTATGTTAATGAGGATGAAGCGAATTCCGCCCGGTTCTTAGCTTCTTTTTCCGTTTTATCTTAATGAAGGCACTGAGAAAATCCTAGCTTGAAATGGGGTTCCTGGAAAAACAAATGCCGTGCATTTGATGCAGCTTTTATTTAACTTGCAATGTACGTATTTAACTATGTTTGTTCGGGTGGGATCTTGCAACTCAATTTTGAAGCAGATATCTTCAACCGATTGGGCTGGAATGTTGTATGCACGTTTAGTTTGGATGTTATTGTTAGTTATTGCTATAGTCAAGTTATTGTTCTTTAGTTTTTAGGCACCTTTTGGGAAAGAAAGTTTTTGTATTACGAACTACTGTAGATTATTTTTTAAATTAAATATATCGTTGTCATCGGTCAGTTTCAATCTTCTTCTTTCATTAATTTGAATCTTTGCATACTTGTCAAGTGTGCAAATATTACATCTCAAGGGGGATGAAAATCACATTCAAAGATTCATAAATTGTACCTAGCTCTAGACTAAGTAAAGTATCAAAAGCTACTCATATATCCACTGTGTTAGCTTTGACAATAAAATAATTGAAAATATACCTTCGCTCTCAGAAAATAAATTTAAACATAACATTAAACAAATACTCCTCAAAATATAGCATTCTATAAAATAATTGATTACTTAAACGAAGAAAAACCTTCTTGCGGAATATCTCCAACTCCACTTTAAGTTTTTTTTAATAATACAGATAAATTATTTAATTGTAAATTTTGAAAATAGTAACTATCAAGTTTCTTGCCGTGTTCTTCTCGGTTGCACAACTTTGTGAACCGGTGGAAGATAAAAATGTAATGATGTTCATTAGTATACAAATACCATCTTATGAAAAAATAAATGAATCTGAATCTCTGAATCTATTTATGTTTCATGAAATATGTGTTAGAAAGAATTAAATGATTTTTATCTCATCTCATCTATATATTTTAATGATGAAAGCTTCGTATTACTACACAGCAGGACACAAATCTATACATGATTATCACCAACTATGAACTGCCCGCGCATTAAGAATGGCGTGAATAGACTACTTCAGAACCGAGTCACTTGCAATCCGCCAGGTGTCTCAAAGGACCTGAGAATGAAATTTTAAATGGCTTTTTGCCGGCAGACCACAAACTTCGCTTTATGAATAGCTGCCTGCATTCAGAAAGTTACGAGTAGTTTCGGCACTTATCGTCTTGAAATTGTAAGGTGTCCAAAAACAAAGGAGATAATTTGGATCCTTTACATCCTTCCGCGTATTTGAACTGGAGTATACTCTCGGTAGTGGATTATGACTTACTGCAGCTGTGTCTGTGGAGGAGACCCGTGCCCAGCAGTGTCTATGGGTTGCACCTAGCTAGAAGTTAGCTATATATGGAAGCTATAATAATCTGGTTTTAATTAGAGTTCGCTTGGGGCAGTACCTTCTGGTGTATGGTACTTACTAAGTAATGTTTCTGCCGTTTTAAACGTGGAGCATATTTAAAGTTTCTCGAACTGGCCACTTGTAATAAAAATTAAAGAAAACAATTACATTATTCGAAATGGAACTCTTTGGGAACATGTTAACTTAAATTTCGCCACTGTCATTTGCTTTTTCATTGTTACATTCTTTAGAAAATTGTAACAATGAATTTAACTTGAATTGACTGAATTTAAATTTTCGCTTAGTGATTTTTGTACGATTTTAGCTGTGTATTATGTCAGCAAGACAGTTTCCAGAGAAATTATAATTAAAAAATAAATTAACGTTTGTTATCTTATATAGATCAGTAAGAATAGCATTATACTTGTATTTCTTATCTTTAAGTAGTTTTTAGTTACCTAGACTTTCGTTAAGCGTGTCTAATCACCTCATAGCAAAATAAATTATATGACTTTGACTTTGACTTTGAATATATCTTTTGAATTTATCTAACTTTAGCACTGTTTATTTTTTAATTTTACTAAAAGTTCGAAGGGGTAAACTCTTTCGTGTATCGTGTATCGGTTCTGGTTGCAACGTTATCGTTCCACTATAGGGTACGAGTCTTTTCTCACATCTAAAACACCTGGAGTGTACTCTGCACGCTGCTCCAGTGCGGATTGGCTGAGTACTGATCAACTCGTATGTCAGAAGTTTTTAGACCGCCCGAAAGACATGACTTAAAGGAGCGTTAAGCGTTTGTTTTAGTAAGATGAAAACAGTCGCTTAACGCACCTTCCGAAGATGAAAATTTCTTGCAAGTACCACTAGCCGGCTTAAACCGGTTCAGCTCAACACTATCTATCAGTTCATAATGCCTGCGCCGCGTGTATATTAAGCGCTTTGTACTGTATTTCCTATCTTAATTAAATTCCAATCATCAAGTGTATCAATGTACTACTAATAATGTCTCAGAACTGCGAGTTTCGTATTATTCTGCGAATTAAACTCCATTAGAGCGTGAATCTATCGGTTATCGGGTGACAAAGATATTTGCTGCTTTGCAAGATGAGTTGTGTGCTATGTCAGTCTGTACAGTAAAAGGCTTGTGGATGGATGATATTCAAATTAAGAAAACGTTTGAATAAGGACAATTTATTACTGATTTTAAATTCAACGGCGAATATGGAAGTTAATTTTGTTGAATACAATTGCTGTTAATATCTCTCTGCAAACTCCACTCTTTTGTTTTATTGTGTCCGGCTTACATTATTCCATTAGCATTGCAGTACAGCGATCGATGGAATGATGTAATGATGTAAATCGGCACTGGAATTTACCCATTCTAAAGAGCACTCTATTCTAGTGAGCTCACCCATTGCAGTGCCACTGGAATAGTGTAAACGACCATTCTATACTTAAGTAAAAGCTCAACGTGATATGCTCAAACATAGATTTTAAGTGAATTCCTATCGTAATTTTAACTTATGGATCAAGAATTCAGAATGTAAAAAAAATTATATAGTGATTTATTTTCCCGGACAGGGCCAGGATTTCTTTTTAAAATCACTCGAACACCCACGTTGGATACCACCGAGGACAAATGTGGCGCACTACATTGGGGTCGCACCAAATATCACTATCCTATAACGAAACTGCTTACTTATCGAACAAGAAACCGTGTGAAAATTCCCAAGACAGCTCGCCGCTACATCGTAAACATCCTTTAAACCCGCCCATACCGAGCGAATCCACAACAAATAATCCCTAAGCGCGCCCGCATATATCTCTGTCAGACATACGAAAAATAAGCGGGACAGTTCGATATTAGTGATACGGGAAAAGCGATTCGCTGGGGCTGTACTATGAAGTTCGAATGCGCGAAACAAACGATTTACGCACGGCTACCACATCGACAAATCAGTCTATTAGTCAAATGCAATTATGATTTGCTGCTGTTGACGTGACATTCATATTCAGCTATGTTCTGCATAGAAATAATAAAAGCGGTTTTAACTTGCCTCTGATCATCTAGTAGTCAAAATTCGACTGGTTTTTCTAGAACTAGCGAAATATAATAGCTAATTTTGGGGATAAATAGTAGCCCCACACTTTTAGCAGTATACTACATCTGTTTATCAAATCACGTCGATCTATCGTTCCGTTGAGACGTAGAAGAAGGACAAACCAACAGACACATTAGGACATAGGCTAGCATTATTGTAAATGGTTTATTCATAAAACCGACGACCTTTGTACCGACCTTTGCCGACATTGGAACTGTCTATCGACAGCTTCGCTTAGTAGTAGGTAATTGCTCAGCTTAGTAGTAGGTAATTGTAAATTAATCTTAAGGTAGTTAGGTAAGCAGGCACCTATGTATTATTGTCCAATATGAGAGTTGATTGTTTATCAGTGACACATATTAATTTTAACTTTTTTTTTCGTTTTCAACATTATTTCATTTTCATATTTGATAAAAATGCATGGTTGACGGAAATAATAAATGGCTTGTACATACTGCATAGTAAAAATGTTATTATTATGAAGCATTAATTTTTCTTCCAATGACAGGTAGCTAATCCTATAGGCACCTATATAATTTAATTAACGTGAGAGCGTTTATAAGTAAATAAATGATTAGCTACTTACATCAGTCAATGTTATAAAGTCACCTACATCTCACATCTACATCTACATAGTAGTTAGTAGTTAGTAGTTACCTCGACTTTCGTTAAGCGTGCCCAAACACCTCATAGTGAAATAAATTATTTGACTTGATTTTGACTTAGACACACTTTCCCATTTATATTATAAGAAATATGTCAATCCATAATAACTTCATGGGACTTAGACATATCTTCCCTTTGAGGAAATACAGGCGTGTGTTATGTGAAAGCAAAATATTTGTAGCTAGTGGACGCCCGTAGCTTCGCTCGCGTGGAATTAGACATAAAAATAGTTTCGTTTACACCTACTAATATTATATAGCCTATGTCACTCAGTGGAGATGCAGCTTTCTAATATCTATAAAATCTAAAATCAAATGATGAAAGAATTTTTGAAATCGGTCCAGTAGTTTTTGTGTGAAAACATTACAAACAAATGTTTCCTCTTCATAATATTAGTATAGAGTAGTTCGAGGGGCTACCGCTAGTCGTTGTGCTCGACACGTTTTATTTATTTCACTTTTTCATGCAGTGCGCGACAAATTTCTGTATTTCTATACAGTCCCGAACGCATTTACTGAGCAAACCAAATGCGCGATTTAGGTCGGGAACTCAGATTCCAGCCCTCTGTGTAGTCAACGCCGCCTTCGGGTGAAATGGCGCGAAATAGGTCTCTAAGCGCATGTTTGCTAACCCGGTTTGTTGAGTTGGTATTCAGACATCAATGGTTAGTTCAGTTAGTGCAGGGTTTTTATATCGAATTCAAGTGCTATTGATGACGATGTTTTAGCTCTGAACGCTCAATCAATGGATTGTAGGTGAGGAGTATTCGGTACCTCCCACAGTCCTACTATGACAAATATAGAAAGATAACTATTTTAAAAATAATTTCTTTGATTTATAATTAAGTACATAAATTAATAAAAAGCGATAACCCATAGGCGTCCCAGTGTTGGGCACGGATCTCTTCCACAGCCATAGCAATGTTAAGTTGAAAGGAGGTAAAAATCACAGGTAATAATGATGGAATGATGTTTAATAGGATAACATATGATTTATTCATTGAACATGAACGTCCGTTAGAGCAAAATCATAACATCCAGATGTTATTAATTAGTTTGATAGTCAAGTGACATGATCATTTTAGTGTTCTGATAATCTGATATTTACACTTTATCTTCTCTCTACAACCGCCGCCCGATTGAGTCCACGTAACATTATATTTTTAACAAAAAATCGTTACTTATCTACAGCACAAAGTTTTTCGATTCCAAGTGTTTAAGAGTTAATTGCGTTTATGCTAATGAGGGGAACGTAGTTAGCCGCGCTTTCGGTACGTTTATATTGTCTTAATGAACGCGTTGAAAAAATCTTGGAAGCCCGCATTTCTGGAATAATAAACCAGCAACATCCGTTGTTTACGCAGAGATTGGACACAGCATTGCTAATGGACGAATTCAATTATCTGTTAAATTAATGCGGTCTCTCCGCACTTACTTGGATGCACGGGATGTTTTGATATGTTTGAATAAAAAGACAAAGCCTGACACGCTGACTTATCTACTATCTATCACTACACCCAGCCTTGAATTTTGGACAGAAAAAGCAGAATTGTTTTTAACACGTAGACGTGAAATAAGAATGGATTTTTCAAAATCAAACTCTTATGAGGGCGAAAAAGGGATGGAAAGATTGTCTGGAAATGAAACAATTGTTTACGTCTAATTTCAATCGAGGCTGTGGGTTGTGCTGTGGGCGTCCTCTAGGTCTTATAAATTATTTATAACTTTTTAGTTAATTTGTATTTTATATTTAGTTTTAATGTTTGTAAAAACATTAAATAATTTGTGTATAAAATTATTACTGTGTGTGTGTTTAAGCTGCTTTCATCTGCTAAGGCTGCCGGCCAACACCGAGACGGCTTAATTATGTGAATCGGCTTGAAAGGCTTCAAACTTTGCTCAATTTATCTTTGATGTATTAGACTTCAAATCAATTTATTGGTATAAAACAGATATCGTTCAGAAAAAACATGGTAAAGTAGAGAAAACCAATCAAGTGATTTTATGATTATCTTAGTAGATTACTCAGCTTTTTCTGACGTGAGCTAGTCGCGTATAGCGCTGGTTTTCAGTCAGCTCCTTTACCCTAAAGCGTTGAGAAACATGTTAACACTGAAGTGTTTTCATGTAAAAAAATGTATAGTCGTATGCGGTGATAAAACTCTGTTGCCAATTTAATTTTCATTTACACGGTAAACATTTTGGAGCGGATTACACGCCATAACATGATGATTAATTTTAAAGTTTGGTTACACGTGATGTTTGTATAAGCCTGCGCCCTCACCACGCGCCCGATATAAATGCATACATTTTTATGAATATCACATAGCAAACCAACTTGCAGCCCCGTCTGCTGCCGCACATTACTACGGTGACAACCTTGAGCAAGACTCGGAAGAGACTCGTTGAAAGTCTACCCGAGATGCGTTGATAAACTAGATAAGGTTATAGGTAACCCAAACACCTTCTCAACTGGAATTCATTGAACATTGAACTTGTGATTGTAGTGTTGTTGTGGTGGATTGTGGTTGATACCTATTACTTTTATAATATTGCTAATAGAGCGGAGCTGCTGTTCGTTATCTGTGTAGATGATAGTTGAGGCCCTAGAACGTGAGTAAGCTGCAACTTGTGAAAGGATTGTCATAAATTTTTTAACGTTCGACTTTAATATATATGCTGTATATCCATGTTGTACGTTTCGTGTCGTGCAAGAATGTTTTTTAACAAAGTTGAATGGTGAATTAGCTGCAACACATAGACGTCTCACTGCTGGGCACGAGTCTCCCTACAGACAAATCTGCGAGAAGTCAAGAGCATATTTACAATGCTGCTCCAATGCGGATTGGTGGAATGCGGAGTGTCGAATGTTCTCAAGCCACCCTAAGGTCTTCGACAAAGTTTACGATTATTTTCACCATTGAATACAACGGGGACCGACGGCTTAACATACCCTCCGAAGCACTGTAACATGATTTCATGATGTACCATGAAATTTTGCCACCAGCGGTTACCCATCCATAAACCGATTGCGGCGGTCGTTCCTTAATTGTGTCGATCACATTGAACCGACGCGAGCCATTGGGCTATGGACGTTACATGGCGAACACTTGGAAGTATCTGAGAAGGCCACACGCATTGTTGCCACACGCGCTAATCGGTGGCGGTGTTTAAACTGAATTTGTTCCATGCCCTTACAAATTTCGGTCGGCGCGAGCCAACCGACCGTTAATCACCGATTTGGCCGCCGGCCAACGGCTATAATTGCCGGTTTCGATGAAAAACTTTAGCCAATTTATGGAGACTCCAACTTATTACTAGCTGAACTTCTTTCTATTCGATTCGTATTCGATTTTAAAGCGATTCCAAGTTTTTAAGCGAAGTGCGAATCGAATTCTTAGTGGAGTTCATTTTTTCGTGTCGGCAAGTAATGATAAAAGAAAGGATAAACTCTTCGAAAGTTTCGGATATCTACTGAGTATTGAGGAACTTAGTTTTAATCAGGACTCAAGATAACTAAAGAGATATTTTAGAGGACTGTGTCCAACAAGTTTAGTTGTAATTAATGAGCAATATTCTAGGCCTCTAATATTTCTTCACTCTTCTTAAATCGTAATGAGCCTTGGATGTATAAAGAAGTCGTAATCAAACCATATGGATGTTAAAAGGCCATATTTGGATGTAGACGCCTTGTTTGCACCCTCTTAAGGGCTATTAAGTTGTATTAATTGCTCTGTAAGACGACGCTCGTCACCACAATCTTATTATGTCGGTTTTATTGATGACTTGTAATCACTCTACGAAGCATTTTTTTATAGCTTCTTCATCATTCTCAAATTTAGCAAACGAGCATAGAGCACCACCTACCTGTGACCGATATACAAAGTCTAAAAATGTTTCAATAATTTTAGAACAAATGATATCATTAGTCATTTTAGCATATTCGCTGAATTATATTAATGGCTCCGATAATATTATCAATGGCGGCTTATCGGGAAAACCCAAATACAATGTTCATTTGTGTAGTATTTAATTATCTAGCGCGATCTCTAATTAAAAATAGCTTCACTCGGCGACTCCGAGTGCGTTAAATCATTTTCCGTCCAAAACTTAACTAGTGCATAGGGATTTTTTTATTTAAAACTTTTGCTCGAGCTTATTCAGCTCCGAGCACTTCGACCATGACTGATCATTTGTACCCACAGCTTATCATAGTTCACTATTTAGTCCTACTGCTTTGACGAAAGCTAATACTTTAGCGATGGTGATGGATTTGATTTCATCCGGAAGCAATTTGTGTGCTCCTAAATGAATGCTCCTCAGGCGTCCAAGAGTGTGACGCGTGAGGAGGTACTCTGGACTCTCTATGCCCTCCATGCAGTACCTGCAAACTTCAGAGGTATTGAGCCCTAGTAGGGACATATGCCTTCTTAATTTGCAGTGGCCCGTGAGTGCCCTAGTTACCATTTTGATATTGGGTCTGCTGAGTTTCCATAACTCTTCAATAAATTTCCTATCGTAGCCTCTAAATTGAGGCCTGAATCCAACTGTGGAACAAAGAAAGGATTGACCACAACCAGGGTTGTGGAGAAGTTTGTCACAAATGTGACTTTATAAACTCGCTTAATTTTTGTGTTCTAGCTACTTAAAAAAGTCTTTCATTTGGTTCGTGTGTGTTTTCGTATCGTGTCGTTGGCTACGGCAGCCAGTCGTTAGAGGTGACTCAATCATTTGTGATCTCAGGAAAGACGACGCTGCTTGTGACGCAACTTTGTAACGTCTGAAAGGTACCGGTGCATTCTATTGGAGGCTTCGAAATCCGAATCCTCTCAAGCGCCGTAGCAGACGATCGAGTTATAATCGATTTATGAGTCTATTAAATTTGATAAAAAATCTCACTTACCTTGGCGTCACTCTCACGGTTTGAGCGATGGATAGTTATTACGTGCATATTTAATAGATAATTATGTTGTGTATTGTTGAATGCTAGAGTATTAAGGTTATTGTCTATGTCTGTTCTTTTCAATTCTGTGTTAAAATCAAAACTTAAGTGCAAAAACTTGTTCTTCGTGAAATTGCGAGCAGTAAATCTCTTGCCACTCGTTCCACTATTCCGACGAACTTGTCCGAAACAGACTTGAGATTGCTTTCCTAGCTGAACCTTATTATGAGTGGAAACAATTCCTTCTGTTATTATGAAGGCCGGGTACCTATCGTGAAAAATGACGGGCCGTTACCATGGGCAACAGCTCGCAGCAGAATTAAATGTAAGTAAAATGAATGAGTTCCAGCGGTGCTTCTCGTAAAGTAGAAACAAATAAATGGTTCTTCTTTGACTGATGTTTGCAGCGTTAGGTATTGTTCTTTAGAAATACTTGGCTTTGTTTCGTATTAAAACGCGGGAAAGTAATGCGAATTCAACCTGACATGAAGATTTAATTATATTTTTTTTGAGTTGATAACTTATTCATTATGAAATTCTGCGAAATATTAGGAAATTATTATTGACATTAAAGTATTCCGTTAAAATGTCAGAGATAGATTGAGTTGTAGCGCCGCAGGATGTGCTCGTTAGACAGTTTTGGGTGAAAGTAACTCTGATTATTATAACGTGATTATAACCTGATATCTTAATATGTCATTGATCAGAATCAAAAAGTATTTTTATATTCATTAGATTAAATAGATCTCACATCCACCACAAACAAACTTTCAACAATATTTATCTTGAAACCATCATTGACTCTGAGCGCGAACCACTTTTCAGCATAAGTTGCACACGTTTGTGTTATTCCAGCCCTGGTTCAGGAGACATTCTTATTGAGAATAAGATATTATTTTATCAGCGATTCAGAGATCAAATCTCCGGTGAATGATACTAAGGGTTGAATCAAAACGCTTTGGAAAGAATTAACGATCCACCTGACTGAGCCATCACTAGCTGTAATTCAAATAACAATCGAAAATAAATTCAAACAATCCGAAGTTAAACAAATTCCTCGAAATCCCAGGGGTGCAGTGGAAACTGGAAACTGCCTGTAATTTTCCAATTACTGACAATTTTGAGCACAACTATTTGGTACTCGTAGGTAGTCAATTTTGATCGGAGTAAAAATCTATTTTTATTCAAAAATACAGTCCAGTCTCAATTTCACTTGTGATATGTGTAAAATGATATACCCGAATGTGCATTACGGGATGGAACAAAAATGTCTACAAATATTCGTTTCGCCGGGGCTCGACTAATAGATTGGTAAAGATGCGGCACATCATGACGATTTGAATGTACAGAACTAAATATTATTGAGGCGCTTTGGATCTGCGGTTATTATTATATATATATATAGTAGATATAGTAGTACAATGGGAAACTCCTTATGCCTTATTATGTTTAGTGTAAATATTAATAAAATTATTATTTTCTATTTAAAATATAAAACGATTTAAAAAGCTTCTCGATACGATTTTCTACTTTTTTAAAAACGCAACAAAAATAGATGATTACAAAAATTTCACTTTCGACGCCAAAAATCCTCACCATTCGACATTATTACGAGTATAATAATATAATACTAATATCAATCATAATAATAATTTATCAAACGTGTTTTAAACACGTAAAATATAAACAATTTGTTATCGAAAACGCTCACTAATCAATACTCGCTCATAATTCAACGCAGCTTTACCGCCAGACGCCATTTGCAAATTGTCGAAATGTGGAGCGTTTTATGAGGCGTTCTGTTCTCACATTTTTGGGAATTATCCGGTAATGGAATATAGCCGCGGCGTAATGCAGACCTTTGAATGGATTGCTTATTAAATAGATTACCGGTTGATGGATTTCACGTTTTACTATTATTATTATTTAAACATTGAGCCTCCACCAATCCGCATTGGAGCAGCGTGGTGGAGTATGCTCTAGACTCTAGACTTCCCGCAGCTGCGTCTGTGGGGGAGACCCGTGCCTACCAGTGGGACATCTATGGGTCGCAGCGAGCGAAACATTAAGATCTTTTCAATGGATTTAAGTGTATCAAGTGAAAAATGTAATGACGCTGCCTCGTTGGTCTAGTGGTCGCAAGCACGACTGCTAAGCTGGAGGTCCTGGACTCGATCCCCGGGTCGGGCAACAACTATTGGGTATCGATCTTGAAATGCCCTGTAGCTCGGAGTCTGGAATTGTGCCCATGGGAACTAAACATAACTGGTGAAAAGTGAGTATAGTTACTACACACCTTTGCCTACCCCTTTGGGGAAATAAAGGCGTTTGACTGGTAGAAAATGCCTTAAGGCATTAAGTCCGCCCATTGTATATCTCTTTAGAGGTGTCAATAAAGTTGAATAAA
>DWTT01000156.1:0-19821 GCA_018250895.1 Carterocephalus mandan | reverse complement strand
TATTTATTTGAATGATTGTGGCTGATGTTTTCATATTTGTAACATGGTAAGGACGATACTGATGCTTTTCACCACCTATATAGTAGTAGTCTATCATGTCCTCGTACAAGCTATAAATCGCATTGTATCGCGCATATTATGTGTATAACAATATAGGCAATATTACCTACTGTTGGAAGTATAAACATATTTTCTTTAGCCATGTAGTGTTCGTGTACAGTGAAGGTTCAAGGAAGTGGAAGTTCATGATTATTTGTTGACAGTAAAGCTGACAAGTGTATAATATAACTGCCTGGAGGGCTTTTCAGCCGCAAGCTATATTTGCAGTTCTATTAGAAGTCTATTAGCAGATGACACAATAAATATACATACACTAGCTGACCCCGCAAACGTTGTTCTGCCATATGAAATGTCAAAGTGACGCGACGCTTCACGTCAATGAACGACGGGTAAAAATAAAAATACCTACTAAAATAGTGTTTAAAAACAGTGAAGTAAATTGTGAATATAAACCATTCGGTTTATATTCACAATTTACTTCACTGGAAACTGTGTGTGTTCAAGGGGATTCAAGAATTTGAATCCCCTTGAACACACACAAAAAATTTCATCAACATCTATCCAGCCGTTTAAGAGGAGTTCATTGTCATACACACAAGAAATATATAGGTATATATATTAGGATATAAATATGCATATTGCTTCTACGATCCTTTTTCAAAAATAATATATCATATATTAAGTAAATAAATAAGTTTGTGTTCTAATTCTAATGTTATAAACTTAAAACTTTAGTTTCCGTTAAAAATAACTGACTGTATAATTTTTACTCTGACAAAAATATCGTTTTAAACGTTAAGTGTTACGTTTTCCTGAGACAAGAAACTTCATGATTTTTGTACACATAGTATCAGAAAAAATTGTTATGTTTTCATAAAAGGAACTTTTCAAAAGATGTGGCATGTGTCGGATCTCACGTTCCAATATTTACAGTAGAAAAACTGGGTCTCCGCGCATACTTTCCAACTGTAAATATTCCATCGATGTTGCCTACTTTTTGCCTTCGATACGAGGAAATACTCGTAAGTTAAACTTTTTACGATGTTATCGCCTTACCGACAATATCAAATACCTACTTACGAAGCCTACGCCCCTGGCACACTTCAAGTAGAAAACTTTTGATTGGATACGTGCAGAAATAAATATTTATGGATTGATGTTTATCACAAGTTCAAGAAATACAAATTGTGTTTATTTTTTAGTGAAATATTTTAACTTTCGCGCGAAGAACGCCTATAGCCGTTGTACTTTTACGTTGTACTATTTTGCCTGATTCATCGTCCGCGAACGTGTTAAGGTTAAACCTACTCGTAGCACGTAGTCAACATTAATTTCACTAGCTGTTCTTCACTCGATCACTAAGCCATTGATTTTATTAATGTAAATAAATGTCCCAATTCACCTGCAGGATATCATCTTCTAAAATAATGTTTATGTTTACGTTCAGCATATTTTCACCCTTTAGAATCTCTCTCATTTCGGAAAATAATCAAAGTTGCGCAGCCCACTGCCCTCAATCAAGTGAACAGTCATAACTGTACGTCATGTCATGAGCATTCTCGGCTACGTACCTCGCTGCATTAATAATGTAGGGTGACAACGTCGCAGGTGGCGCAGGGCGCTCGCGATAAACGTCCTGATGCATAATTGAAGACGTGCTGCCATCGCGTTTACGTGACTCCCGCTAAATCTCCTAAGCTTAATATCTACTTGTGCGGCTAAGTGTGATGGATGATTTTCCGTTAAAGGACCAGCCACCGGTTGCCTTTAGACACTAATGCACTACACCTTAAGAGTACAAGTCACATTATGAAATACCGTTCCCGCATACAATCCCCGTCTACAGTCTATCGATTTATTTTTAATGATTTTCCTCACTCTTAACCAGTTGTAGATGGAGCTCGGGTCTTAATACACTCAAAAGAATACCTATAAAATTTTCAGAAACTTTCGTCTTTAGGCACTTTATTATTACTATTCTGTAAGGATAAAATTGTCAGTAATCTAAAGGCAAAAAAGGAAAACGGCAAAATATCTCCGACATGAGTGTAACTCTAGGAAAGTAACACTCATGGTACTCGTATCCAGAATATCAATAATTGAGGACTTGCAACAGCGACAATATATCGTCTGTGATTATTTATCAATTGCATAAAATATTTGTTACTGAAAAATAAAAAAACCTTAAAAAATTTAACATTATTACTTAACAAACAAAAAACCACTTCTTATAAGAGCCATTGTATGGCGCAATCTCTTAACCTTTCTATCGCATACCTGTGACCTCCGACCTGTGACCTCTACGCGCCACGTGGCGCTCACCCCTGCCTTAAATGTCAAACGTCATGCGACCCCATTTGTTAATTCTATATCTTCGCTACAGTTTAACAACACCCGTTATTATGACACACTTCTGTTTACCCTATTTGATAATTCAAATCGGTCACACGACATTTTTTTTTTGTTATGAAAATAGGAGAACGAGGATTGTTAATGATATTGATTATGAAAAATAACGATATTAAAATTAAAAAGTCAGAAATAATAGTAATTGAGGCACAGGTCACAGGTTTCAGCCTGGCGGCAGATGATATGATATAAACTTCAAAATATTACATGAATAAACAAATCGGAGCAGTGTGGTGGAGTATGCTCTCGACGTCCCTCAACTGTGACTGAGGGAGAGACCTGTGCCCAGAAACGATTTACTAATATTTCTGAGTTTTTAGATTTTTTTATTTATTTTTTATGTTCGTTATTTTATTTGTATCTTTTAAGTGTTAGTTTATTATTTTAGCGAGGGGCTTCGCCCCCGCACCTCTCTTGATCTCTCTCTCATTCCGCTGTAGAGATAAAAATTGTCCTTTTTCTAAATATTGAACTACTTTTAAGGTAACATTTTTCTATGGAATTTATATATAATCCACTCCGTGATTATATATAAATTCAAATTCCGCCTTTCAAACTAAAAAGGGAATCATCAAAATTCATACATAAATACGGGTACAGCGCAATAAACATGAAGAACACAAATTTTGCTACTCTTGTTTTTTTTTTGCTACATTTGCTGTTACGGGTAAAATATTGTACATATTGAATAGCGGACATAGTATGTGGTCAGACCTTTTAAAAAAAAGAAGAATCATGAAAATCCTTACAATCACTGACGCTATAGGGCAATGAACACGAAAAATACATCCTATTATGCATATTTATTCTCTTGGGGGTAGAAATTATGCTTGAACTTTTTAAAAAACCTACTTTTCTCAGGCTTTTCAAATTAAAGTAGAATTATCAAAATCCATGCACAAACACCGACATTCCTAACATTGCTACAGTTATTATGCTTGTATTACTCTCAGTGGTACATTTTTTTAATAAATTTATATGGAACCACGTTCTACCAAACACAAAAGGGATCATCAAAATCGGTTAGTAAACGACGAAGTTAAAAAACGACATAAAAATAGTACACCTACTTCTCACCAGTTAAGTTCAGGTCCCATGTGGCGTTGAACCTATTGCCATATACCGGCCACTCTACACCGAAAAGTCCCCGATGTATTATTACAAGTAGTAGGTATATAATATTCAGTGGAGTCACCTCCGTTATTACAGCAGAGGCAACAACTACGGTCACTCACTCGCTCTAGACCGGCTACACTAATGCCATCTACTGATATGGATATTCTCATCGCGAGAGGGTTGCAAATCATAAATCGATCACATGAAAACATGAAGGAAAATTCTTATGTATGCATTGGTACCTACTATTTTAACCGAGATCGTAACACACTGCGATCACCGTTCAGAAAATACTATGAATGGTCTAATTGTATCGAAATTCTCACAACACTCATCGAATAATATGCAAAGTATGTTTTTTCTTTTACTATTCACGACCCACGTAGTATATGTATATGCAAATTAGCCAGCGTCCTGACTCGTTCGGGGATGTGGGGTGACTGGTCAGTTTATCTTATAATTCGCGAGGTCAGTCACAACTTCAAGGGGTCATCTCTTCGATATCTTTACCATCAATTGTATCATTCTTAGTTCGAATACCGTGAGATAAACACCTTGTACCCGTACTCTCTAATTTAGATGCACTTCTAATGCGTAGTAGTTTAGTTTTGTATGTTTCTAGAGTTATAGTTAAATAGTTGATACATATTAACTGTGAGCAATGGAAAACTGGATAACGCAACTATTCCAAACGAATACTTTCGTCAAACCTAAGGTAAGATTAACTTGCTAATTACCTATTTATATGGAAAAAGATTAAATTGCTAATTCTAATTTTAGTGGTAAGAGAACGTATTCTTTTTAGGGCTCAAATTCCGAACATCGTATGACAACTGCAGACGGCTAAGACTAATGTGTGTAGCATTATTTTCCTCCGACAAGCTTCATATTTATATAAAAGGTTTATATACATATGAGTAAGAGGATTGCAGAAACGCGAACGTTGCATTTCGTTTGCAGAAATACGGTTGATGTTACATCCTTCTGGAGCAAATAAAGTCGTTAATAACATCGCGCCCGCCCGGGAGAAAATATATGAAGTGAATTAAAAGTAAACCGAGAAACAATGACTAGGATTTTTCTTGCTCCTAATTAGACCCTTACTTGTTTTCTTGAACTTCGCGGGAAACACAATCGTAGACGTTTTATTGTGAACTTGAGTGAGCTCAAAGAAATTCTCTTCAAGTGAGCTAGGTGTAAACTGCAAGAAAACAATTCTTGTTTATTATCTTCACTAAGTGGACTTTTAATTTGATATAAGAACATCAGGTATCTCAAGATAATATTAAATTTTATTTTTGTTCTAAAAGTTCATCGTATAACAATGGAAGGTTTCTACAATGATTTTTTATACTATAGATAGAATACCTCCACAGACAAATGAATACGGCGTTGTACTCGTTGCCAGCTATGAAGAGTAAACAAAAATCGTACCAATTGGCACGTTTTCGAGGCTTCACCATTACAGCGCCTATGGCAGATACGCAAAAAGTACGTAAGAGCGAAGTACGTAGCCGTAAGCAATATTTAATTAAGCACTAGGCGTAGGCCGTCAGGAGATACCTACTGACATTGAGGGGCTGACAGTTCACGCGACAAGGCGTAGTCTAATCATAGGTGAATAAAGAAAACTCCTCTTCCACACGTCATGGAAATACGTCAAGAAGGTACAGGCGCGCCTCTTGGCCCGCGTTAACCTAACGAGCTGTCATAATAGTATCGTGAGCACAAAAAACTCCAATCTAACAAATTACTTTTACCAAGTTTTAACTTACTTAAATTACTTTTACTAAGTTTAAGAACTTGGTTGGCTAATTGAAAACAATGTTTATCAATATTCGCAATGAGTTTCATTAGTATAGTAAATATAAGGCATGATGCAGCCTTGTAATGCAGAATTTGTTAGTTAACTAGGTACATCTATTTCAAATGAGACATAGGCCCGATACAAACAAAAAAATTTCTCCATTTAATCTCAATAGGGTCAAGCCAATACGCCATCGGTAGGTAGGTATGTCATGTCCTTGTAGCTCAGAACCAGAATAGTGCTACGGTATAACAACTAAAAGGTTTGGAGAAGAGTCGGGAGCTCGAACCGTCCATCCAGTGACCCGGGAAAGACGACGTTGTCCGTGGCTGCATGACGTAGTAGGTGGGTGACGGATGATTGATTTTAAGACGTCTCGTCCGAGACGAGCCTGTGATGCTCCTTCACAAGCGCTGAGGTAGGCCACCGAGAGAGTTTTAGTCGGTGGAAATCTCACATAACCTTGTGTCGCTCCCACAATGTCCGGGTAAAGGTGTCCCACTCGAAAAAAAAATGAGTACATAGTCATAATTTATATGTACTGTTTGGGTTTGAAAGTAGGAGTTCTATGCCATGCCATATAATGTATTTGGTTATCTAGCACCAAACAACTATTGGTAGATATGTAAGACTTATCTCTTATTTATTTATTTATTTAATAATTTATGTACACACTTTTAATTTCGTACTTTGCACTGTTTGCAATCATTGTATTTTTTTAAGTTTTTTACTGACCGACTGCGCGACACAAAGAACCTACCTACGGTGTTAATCTATGTATGTATGTTAGTTCCTCTATCTATGGCGTTCTAGAGAACGCGTAACGCGAGCGCATAATAGTATTCTACTATTGCGCGTCAAGAAAGCGTGTTTCCGATCGCAGTTTGATGGGTATTCTCTTATTCGTTTGACGTTTCAAATTTTATAAAACCACACTCCACAACTTCCTGATGGGCACATAAAAGGGCTGCCAGCCTTTCCTCTAAGGGGGTCAGACCATCGACGGGTACACCGGGCCTTCCTCCAGTACCCTGCTGGTTCCTTTTAATATTCCTAATACGGGTCATCAGCCGGCACTTTCAGTCGGTAAACCACTAAAAATTTTGCAAATCTAATAATTTATCCAAGGTATTCCAAATACATTTATTTATGAATTTAGGATACTTACCTTATTCCACTGCTTGGTAGTTCTCTGGTGGCATGGCGTATTTTATACTTTTATTTTAGTAAAAATCTTAATAATCTCAATGTTTTTATCAAAACTTGAAATATAAAATTGAAAATATAAAATGAATTATTCAGTATACTTTTTCCACTTAAACCATTTATTCTTTATTTTTTAATATGTACTGTCATCATGCCTATTAGGCTGCTGTAGTCGTAACTACTACTTAAATGAATTTTATACACTTACTTATGTATATAATGAAACTAAAACCTACCTATTCTACATTGTAATGAGAAATATCAAATTATTTATTATTACTTACTATTACATATTATTATTACCTACTAACAAGTACTAACTGGACTATTAGGTACTAATACCAACTAACAGGACTAACTATCATTAACTATCACTAACAGTCCCCGGTCCTTACCTACTAACGAACTGACCAACTAATATTCTAATTAACTCGCTGAACTAATTGGACTAGCCATCCCAGTCCCTAATTGAGTCTTGTTCAAAGTCAGTCACAGTTCTGTTGTCATAGGCGGCAGCGTAAGGGTGGTGCTGCAAGCTCGTTTTCTATCTTGTATCCATAAAAAAAAAGTGTATGTAATTAACATTATTCTATAGAATAATATGCATTGCATTAAGAAGCTAATTCTGTGTAATGGCACAGAATAATGGTAATGGGAGAAAGCTTTTCCCCTTAATATTAGGTACGAACCGACTGAATGATAAATTGCTCAAGCGAAATAGATAAAACGTTTCCTAAATGTACCTACCAATTAAACCAGACATCCAGAAAAACAGGATACTAACACACTTTGTTTTGTTCTCTCTCAAAAAACCTCTTATTCAAAGACACCACCTTTTTTATCAAAAATTAACCGTAAGTCGATTGCTTTGTCTCATCTGGCAAGGGTCTACGAACTTACTCGTAGAACGTTATCTCTGTTTCGTGTCTACAAGTTGCTACGCAACCCAAACACAAAGGCGCGAAGTCTACGCCGACTCGCGAAGTAGGTGCGGTAGGTACTCTTAAGCTTAAAGCTAAAGCTTTATTGATTTAAACTGCGGATGAAGCTAGATATTGATAAGTGGTAATATTTGGTGTATCTTGTCGTTGATAAAGGCTATACTCATTATATTTTAAAACATCTCTTGATAATATCTAGAGGTAACTCTGCACGTAAATCGCCTTGACGGACGGAGCCGCGGGGAAAACTAGTTAAAAATAAACTCATTGATTAGTACTACGTACTTGTTTTATTTAATTAATCCTTAGGAAACGTGCATTAGGTACACATTAACATGGCGGTAAAGACTTCAATATTGAAGACTTTATGTATTCAAATAACTTTTCCTCAGAGAACAAAACAATGTGCGCTGCTAGGATGTTGCTGCTCCGTACGACGGCGGACATCCGCAACTAATTAAAATTCTACGTGAATGAATAACTGCAATGCGCTTTCTCTCGAGAAAAAACATAAAAAAAGCTTACGCTGCCTTTTCAAAGGATATATTTTATGTCACGCTCGTTTGGAAAATCCCAAAAGACTAGAATTTTACAAAAGCTATTAAGAGATCGTCAGATTGACCCATAATTACAAGCTCCCTTTTAAACCAGCAAAGATTTCACAAGCCCATCAAAATCCATTAATTAACTTGGAATATTATGGAGCTACTGAAGATACAAACTTTTATGCCTACCTTGAAATTAGAAAGTACGTAATACGGTTTCAGTCTTTTGAACTTTTGTAAAGTTATCGTAAATTTCACAGGCACAACAGGGAAGTCCGAAATGCGCGAGTGGCAGCAGTGCAAGCGGGGCGACGAGTGGGGCTACGAGCGGAGCGGGTAGTATCACGCGGATCAGCGATTTAAAGCCTGTCGAATGTAATCTTTGCCACCGCAAGTTCAAAAATATACCTGCCCTCAACGGCCACATGCGACTACATGGTGGATATTTCAAAAAGGTTAGCAAACAAAGAGTTTTTTTAAGGTTTAGTCTAGAAGATTAATAATAAATATTTTTAATCATGCACATGCATGATTTCATTCATGCATCATCACTATTTTAACTATTTTATTAACCTATGTAAATAAAATCACTGAGAAATCGATTCTCAAAGAATATACCTATATTTAAAAGTGTACTGCACATAAAAGTACATTATGTAGTTTTTAAGCATTTTGGTAACTTATCCAGGACTCGGATAGTAAGAAGCTAGACAAAAAAGAATCAACAGGCCCACCACTTCAAACCGCATCGGTATCAGTTCGAGCCCTTATTGAAGAAAAGATTATTAGCCGGAGGGGTGCAACCGCATCTTCTGCTGCAACTTCATCATCAACAACGACGCTATCTTCTAAAGGTAATAAAAACACTGATACGATTACCCAATACCTAAAATTTTGCAACATTTGATATATTTTTTTTATTTCAGGATCAAATATTAACACAGCACCTACTCGTTCAGGGTTTGTTGCGCCAGCCCCGCCACCATTATCAACAATCAGAACACCTGTGACAACGCCGGCTTCTCCCATACAAACCACCGCACAATTTTTATCACCAAAGGTTCCTCCCATAGTAACAGTTGCTACAAGCGCTCCTGCCTGCAATACAACTACTCAGAGAGACTCTACTTTAATAGAGTTGCTTAAAAAGGGTAGCAGTTCAAAGGTAAATTATTTATACATCTTATTAGCTTCCGAGCATACTTACAATATTATTGTGCACATATTATTGATGTCGTTTTGTCGTTTCATTTCAGGCCGTAAAAAGATCAGCATCCGATCCAGGCCAATCATCGCCACAACAGCAAGAATTTTCTTTTCGACCGGAAGTATTTGGAGTGTCGTTCAATTCTGACGATGGATATTTTTCACCGGCTCTTAATGAAGATACTTTTCAATTTACATCTACTCCAGATCATTTAGGAGAATTAGCTTCCCTAGAAGACTATGCAACTGTTGCTGCCTCTATTCGTGAACGATCACCAGTAACTTTCCCGTCCAGTAGGCGATTAGCTGCAGTTTTAAATTCTCCTTTACCCGAATCTTTGGCAGATTTTGGGGCTTGCCACGGAGGTTCACCTGTGCCATCTCCAGGAATTGGTTACACTGAAAACTCTCCAGGACTTTCTTACACCACTGGAGATTCCCCAGGTCTGGCTTACACGGCAACATCACCTGTTGGATGTTATTCAACACAACCTGACCCATCACCTGGATTAGCTTATCCGACCCCACCAGCTTCACACGATGCTCACTCACCAGCGCACACTGTACCGCGAGCTTCATCACCACTTTCCGCTGCCTTCTTCACTGCTACAATGTCTAGTCAAGAAGAGGTAAAAACATATACCTACATACAAACTGAAAATAATTATATAATTTCGTAGTACTTGATCTATTTGCTTTTTTTAGGTTGAAGAAGCTCTGGAAGAAGTACTGCCTGAAGAATGCCGATCATTAGATGCATATTCATTAGAACCATCACCAACGCCACGTCGCATTATGCTCAATTCAGAAGATCCACTTTTGTCAAGTAATCCCCGCGACTTTTCAAACCAAAGACCAATTCGCCGACCAAATCGTCTAGGCTGTCCATCAATGTCTGTGCCCTTACATCAATGGCAGCATGACACATCTCTCCAGGTATTTTATTAAACCTTCTATCTTGATTCCCCTCATGGCACGTATATAAAATTATAGGTTAACACGCAAAACCAGAGTACAAATATTTATTTATCTACCGAATGGAGTCATCTAATTGAATTGAAAGGGGAAATACATATATAAAAATAATTTAAGTGTATGTATTTTTTTTTATATTCTACTGCAGGTATGCGTTGAAGCCCGAGAATCCGTTCCGGCAATATTCTTAAGTCCGAATAGTGTACCAGTATCACCCCAACGACGTAAACGTCGTGCGTCACCGGCTGGGCCGTGTCGGTCTCGTATGCGTCGTCATCTCCACTACTATTCACCGCAACCAATATTGCCTCCAGATAGAGATGGATCTGGCTTATTTATACAACTTATACATGGTGAGTGCATGTTCAACACACCCACGAATATTATACATTTAATTCTAATACTCTAACATAAAAGTAAACAGTTCAATTACCGTATTTCAGGTGATATGGTTGAACAAGTGGAAGAAACACGTTTGCCACAAATAAATATTGGTGTAGATTTCCAAGCTGATATACCAGAAATGTCTAATAATAGAATTGATTTACATAGAGCACCTGAACAACTTCTTTGGGATCCTGGTATTAACGATGCGTTAGATGATGGCGAGGGTATGTATATTTCCATATTACGTGTATTGATAAACAAATTTAATCATTTTTATTTTCATGACATTTTATTAATATTTTTTATGTATACAGTTCGCATGTTCATGGAGTTAGCTATGTGCGCTGCTATGCCAGTAGGAGGCCACACTCGAGAATTCGCGCTGCAGGCGTTAGGAGAATGCGGAGGCGATATTCGAGCCGCCACGCTTCGCCTTATGTCCCGACCAGCCGCCCCCTCGCAACATGAATCACGTTGGACACCTGATGAAGTCGAAGCCTTCTTAGCTGGACTCAGCCATTACGATAAGGATTTCTTTAGGATTGCCCAACTTGTAAGCAATTTTAGCCATATCTTGGAACATAATATATATACATGATAAAGTATTCAGTATTTTTAATGTCTACTTTGCAGATAAGAACAAAAGATTCGAAGCAGTGCGTGCAGTTTTACTACTTCTGGAAGAAGGTTACAAAAGACTACAAATCTCTCTATTTACGAAGCTGGAACTCGGATACGCAGGTTACCTCTCAAGTAAGCACCTCCTATAACAGTGGGCTACAATTTGTCTTCAGGCTCGCTGAGGATTAAATACTCGTATGTTAGGATGTTAACCACTGTTAACACAGTCGACTTGTCCAAATCCAGGGTTCCATAAGCCAGATTACGTCGCATAGCACAACGTCCTGCTCGTCGTCAGTATCGTCTCCCACGTCATACGAAGGCGAGGAGTATCCATGCAAGATCTGCGGGAAGTAAGTGCCGTTGTCCGGCCTTGCCAACTCATCGCTTTTCAATATGACAGTGGTCATTAGCAGTTGCAATTTAAATGAAACATTTACTTATAAGACCTTTACATTTGGGCGATAAGATAAAGTTTGATTTCTTTTAAATTGCACAAGCACCATTTTACGATATTTGTTTTAGTTTTTAAATGCAGCTTAGTCTTAGCTTACTTAATAAAATAAAATATGTAATAGTATGTATGTATTCATTTAACATTAACTGAGAATGATACTGCTAAGTAAATATCATTTACTTGTTGTTAACTTTTACGTACTGAATCAGTGTGAGATTCAGTATTTTCGATGTTGATTGCATGGTAAATAAATGTTTCCGCAACGTCACTTGTTTATAGTTCACCATTATTAATATGGGACATAAATAAAATACATTCAGCATAGAAAGATTCCTGTGACAATGGATTAGTAAAGTAATATGTCCTCACGCAATTGAATATACAAACGCGATAAGCTGTTAATTTTTCATTGCTTATAAAATTGCTGTAGTAACAATTTTTTTTTAATTATCCTTTCTTATAATATTTCAATCGAAAGTGTTGTCTTTGTGTGTTCAATCAGCATTAGTTACTTTAAAAAGAGGAAATATACCAGTGTCTCAGGGACCACACTATGATAAATAGAATGTGAATTTTGTAAATATGGGTATATTGTATTTTCTTATTGAAGGATAGGGAGAAGTATAATGTCCATTGCATATAAAAATATTAAGATATATACACAAAAATTATTTTATTGCACATAATTGTAACGTTAAAAAAAGATTTTGTGTATTGATATTATTGTATTTACATTAAGAGTGCTTCGTGCACACGTGCTTCACGCTTCGCTTTAGCGCTTTTTGTTGTTTGATTTTGGAATAGTACATAAATAATTTATTTGCTTCGTTTATTTTTGTTTATGTTGCAAATGTTTAAATTGTACCTGTTATGTTTCAGAGTATTTAACAAAGTTAAAAGTCGTAGCGCACACATGAAGTCGCACCGGCCACTCGACGCCGAGCCAAAACGACCAAAATTTGAAAGGCCTTATGAAAAGGTTGAGTGATCTGAAGACAGATCTTTCGCGTCTGTCGCATATCAAAGCAAACCATCCGCAAAGTAACCGAACCCCTGCTCACTCACCTTGCCCTTTATCACCATAATCACTAAACAATGCAATTCGCTACTGTAGAGTCGCGGTTCCCGCGATCTTTGAAAACCAATACGCCGCCGCCGCCCGCGCGCAGTGGCGACGCGCTCCGCTCACCAACCTGCCTATTACTAAAATTTGAGATGACTCGCTCTCGGACTTGGACAAAATGCTGAATCGTTAAAGCATTTACTAATGTTACAATTAGATATATAGATTCGTGAAAAGTGATTTAGAAACAGCGATTTAGTGACTAGTAGCTAGTAAAGTTTAGGGTAAAATTTACGAGTCCCAAAATACAATACTGACTAACATAAAGTGTCAAAATTGTCGTTATTGAAGAGAGCGCAAAAGATATTTTGTATATCGGAAGATACATTATAATATAGATAGTTAGATATGATCTCCGTAAAGTTTTTATATGACAGACTAATTCTTAATGTGACTTTGCAAGTGTGATGTTGTAAATAAATCAGTAGTTGTTTGTTGGCGCTACGGTCGTAATCGATGGGCTAGCTCTATAATCGTAACAATATGTAACTATTACAACTAGTGTGATAACGTAACTCGTGTAGTAACTACACTACCTCGTTTCTACCAATGTTTCTATGGAATGGAAGAGCCCAGCTCACTATAACACTTTGCTTCTTTGCTCATTACATCTGTTGTTATTTTGTAGTTTCTCTTTCGTTTTTATATTTTTAATTTTATTAGATAAGTAGGTGAATGCCCTCATTCCACTAAAACAATTAGACAGTATTTTTAATACCAAGCAATAAAAAGTAGACAGATTTAACGTCAAAATACCCACGTATCACAGTCATAATTTAGAGTCTACTATTCAACTACTGTCCAATCGTATTAGTGCAAAGGAAGCTGTAAAGGAGACCGACGTATTTCTAATGCCTACATACATATTTTTTAATGTTACATAACCTTCTTACTTTAAAAGACATGTACGAGTGTACAAAATTTTTTTGAGTGTGACCCTTTCTATTTTTGTATTAAAATTAATAACATACCTATTGATGTACCTATTTACTAACTTTTACAAAATGATAAAGATACAAGCATACCTTATCATTTTCCAAAATAGTCGGTTTCTTTTACACAGTTCGGAGTCAAACATACGCTTAAATTTGTTATGTAGCTAAAAATAATTTAAGATTAATTCAGCATCCGTACCGAAACTAGTCACATATCGATGCACAATTTTAGATAAATATTGACAGATGAGGAGACGCTTCTGTGAATATTATGAGCTCAAGTTGAAACGTCACAATGATAAATATCTGTGCGCAAACTGAATGACTAATGAACCGGGCCGACGCGCGACTCGATGCACGGGAGATAAATATGATGAATTTATTTTCGTCGTCTTTGACATGTAAAATCTGCGGCCCATGACTATCTACAGAACTACCTACTTATGGAGGTAGTTACTAACTTCATGGCTGTCGATAAATGGGTTGTAATAAAATATGAAAATATGGAATAATTAGAAACTGCTAAGTTTGGACGTGGCCTTAAATTAGCATAACGTATAACATATTTAATAATTTTTAAATTACGTAATTCGGTGGACTTGCTCCCCGCGATTGTTCCTTTATCACATACGCACATTCTATTAGCATTAGATACGATAGATTTTCTTCTTGGTCCCAAATATTGCACAGAAGCAGACAATTAATAAAATTGAAAAATAATATTTTTTTACACAAATATTATTGAAATGCTCAAATGTTCTATATTTTATGTTGGTAATTTTATTGTTGTAGTTCCTTGTTGATTTATATTCGGAATATATTTCCTACTGTTTTTATATTTCGAATATGCGTTATTTGTAAGAAATGTAAACTAATTGTATGTACGTGTACCTTCGTGTTGTGATATATCTACGTTTGAAAATAAACTGTCTATAATTTTAATGAAATGTACAAATCAGCCAATAAAATCGGTTGCTCAAGTTTATATTCAAGTGTAAGACTTGGCTGTACCGTGAAGTACCGTCGCACTGCCGCAGGGCCTCCGCCAGTGACCACCATACTGTGGTTGCGATGTTCTTGTCTCGCTCGCTCACTTCTTGTCTTCCGAAGCGCCAATCTTATCTTTTATCGACTAATTAATAAACTAATTAAATAAATCGACGATTTAATTTTGGGGCAGTAAGTATTCCTCTTAAAAGACATGTAATAATTTTAATACAACTGAATTTGTTTACTTGTAATACTTAAATTAATTTACCCTGTTTAGGTTAATTGCTTAAACGCCGTGAAGGAGAGGCGTAAGACGCTTCTAGTATTAGTAGATTTGTAGCCAGAGCTCGGGAAAAGTTCTATTCTTTACTAGATTTATTACTAAGTAGATATATTATAATGATCGTTCGACGCCCAGAGTCGAGTGACCATTTGGTATATTTATTCTGGACGTATACTCTAAATATATCTATACATTCGTTTTCCTTCCATAAGTACCTGAATGTACTTTGCCAGAGAAACAAAGGCATTCAATGAACTTGGTGTCTTCGTACAGCATTAGAAGTATGTTATTTATAAGATTAAATCTATATCTAAATGCTATGTATTTGTACATCACTAACTGTGTGATTATTTGGTTGTGTTCTATTTTAACAACTTAGGCAAATTTTTTAATGGTAAACTTAATTCTCTACTTATTTCGGATTCGAAATGCCAAACTTTTGCCAAAACTATACTATGTGTCTAAGTTATACTCGTAAGAATACCGTGTTTAGAAAACTTTATAAAATATAATAGAGATGGATACGATAGCGAAAAATAGTTAAATGTTTAGGTTAAGGTGAGGCTTTAATTAAAACCCCGTTTACAAAAGATTTAGTGCATTACTTGATGCTTTCAATCTGCTAAAAACTATGTGCTATTTATTTTGTACTAGAAAAGTTAATAGAACTACAAATTGTTCATTATTAGATGTATTTCATCGAAACTTGTATATACCGACCGTGACCAGATAAACTCAATCAAGCGACCATTTTCATTTGTTGTTCATATAAAATTATCTGTAACATAATGTATTGTCCATTTAAAACAAAATAAAAAAGCAAAAATAGTATAAAAAGAATTATAAAGCAAACGTGCAAACAAATATTAATAAAAATAAAATATGTATGTACTCGTAATGGTCGCGTGGTTGACAACTCTTGATTGCATCGTGTGTAGAGTTCATGTGCCAACATTGAATAAAATGTTATTTTCGTAAAAATAATTAGGTCAGGAGACGTATTGTTTAAAAACTGAATATTTTTTCAGACAAACTTTACGCTACCAGAAATAAGTCTACTATGTCTACGACGTAAAAGTGTTTGAAGTCCCTCCAGAAATACTTTTAACAATACTTCTAGCTCTTAAGACTGAAAGGTATTCTTTATGCTAAAATATCGTAGCCAGTGAATTGACGCAATCGAAGATACATTGCCGTTAATATATTGTTTGTATCTTATATTAATTGCAGTCACTATTCCACGTGCCAAAAATCATACTAGTCAGGGTTTAGCCTTATAAATAATACCTACTCAATTTTATGTATCCTACATATAAACGTAACGAACATATTTTATCTTCCAGACGTTGATCGCAATCAGACTGTCGAGAAAGGCTCTTTTAAATTTTTTTCTGCTAGATTGGATGAAAATGAAGAAAGATAATATTCTGAGACTAATATTATATTAAGTTTCCGTATTCGTTTTCCAAACCAAGAATTTAATTCGGGGTCCTCAGGGACCTTAATGAACACTTTATGTACAAAATGATTAACAAGTAAATTTTAACAACGAAAATGAACTATCGTTTCGTATCTCAGCCGTGTCATACTGTGTTTTACGGAATGGGAACGTCTCACGGAATTCCGAATCAAACTTCCTGGTCAGGCAACCGGAAAACGGAAAATGCTCAAGCCTACATTTATATAAATTGAATAAATCTTGAAAAAAACTAACAGGGCATGATAAGTAATCGATACGGATTCCGAAAATATTAATTTATTGTCTATCTGTTTATCGGTCTGTCTGTCTGTCTGTCTGTCTGTCCTAAGTGCGCGATGGAATCAAAAACTAGCGAACCGATTTTAATGAAACTTTGTGAAAACATGCACTTTAATCCCTGTGACATCATCCCGAAAAGTAAACAGGTTTACCTGGAATACTGGATGAAAGTTTGCATGGAAATTTTCCCAAATTATCTGATAAATTTAAAAATTTGCAGTATATATTTTTTATTTAAATTAGTAGAACACGTGTTTATCCGTTTACTTATCTGTGTTTTGTAAAATAAATAAAAAATAAATTACTGTTAGATACTTTTCAAGAGGTATTCCTAGTATGACTTATATGTTATATACGACTTTATCGCATTTTTATCAACATTATACTAAATTTTGAGTTTCCCAGAAATGAGGATATAGGATTATGGAATATTGGGATATGGCATAGATGTTTGGTTGAATAACTACTTCATATTTACAACAAATGTTTACAGTTAAGTATAATAATATAGAATATGTGGTGTAATCGATACACATCGGTGCTGTCTTTGAACTGGGTGTAAACGAAATTAATGTTGTGTCTAAACCAACGCGGGCGAAGCTGCGGGCGTCCACTAAATAGTCGGTAAATATCAGTAATCAATATGTATTTTCATTTCGATTTAATATAGGAAGTGCCTTACACTTATTTCCTACAATATTTTGTTTCATTTCATTTATTATTTTATTGAGATTAGATAATACGAAGCACTAGAAAATTGCATTTATTATGGTGCACAAACCGCGCCGGTGTGCCCGGCCTCGCGCAAAATTTTAGTTAAATTGTTAACTATTTTTAAATTTTTATTACCTACCTATGTTATATGTTATCCACCATTAGATGGACAAAATGAAATTTAACTCTGAGAGCTTACGTATCACGAAAATAAGAGATTATTATCTGACGCAAGATTCAAAATATTAAGATTACATTGCATTTTAACCATCGCTGTGTGTAAAAACTCATTAGAAAGAACTCTTAGTAAAAACGTTTCGCGTCTTAATACCTCTCAATCGTCGTCGTTATGTGTTTGTTGTTACTTACTTGTAATACTTATCTACCTGTCGTTCGCTTATTCAGTCTATAATAAAATATACAAACTACATGTCAATTGATAATACAAGACAAAGTAATACACACTGAAAATGGAAATGATTCAAAATATTTTATCGTAACTTCACATTTAAGTAAAAAATCTATTTAAATTCCTTAATTATTTCTAGACTCTAGCTAGAATGAAATATTTAAAGTCTCGGAGCTCAAAGTGATCATTAGAATCTTGCCTTTAACTCATTAAAATTATACCTTCATTTAAGTTTAATTAACTTAAATATACGAGTTTGTAACCGTTTTACCATCTAAAACCTGACGCCTGTATAGCGTTACGAACTCGTTTGGTGAGCACCTAGCCCATGTTCAATAATTATGTCCCTACAGCATCTGTGTAATTGTATATACGTATTTATGTATAACGTGTGACACATAATGTTAGTATATAGTATTTATATTTTTTAACCCTAAGTGAACACATTATATTCTTCTAATTTTGTATAAAATAAACTGTAAAATATTCAGTGGACATGAGCTACCATTATCTGCGATGCGCAATGCCCCCATTGGACTTCCTTGGCAGTTGGCGTATCTATGATCTAACTGAAGCTCTCAACTTAACGTTCAACAGTTGTTCGTGTCGATAGTTAAGCAGCAATATTATCAAGCAGTAAACAGTTGTAACAAATACTAATTTAATTTGCCATGCGAAGTGCAGCCATAAAATGAATCGATTTAAGAAATCTAAGTATCTTAGATGTAATAACATTGGATTTTTAATGCCTTATGTACATAATTCAGTCAGAAATCAGTCCATTACTCTAATACTTTTAGATACTCTAGTTACTAGAGTATGCCAACTAGATGCTAGAGTCTAGTACCTAGTCCATGGAGGCAATGCGCGCGCCCGTACGAGTAGGTACGCGAGTCCGTACTAGCTCATAGTAAACAGTAGCTTGTAACCCCGTGCCGAATGCACGATAATTTGATATTACACTCTGTGTTGTGATTTTGAAAATTCTGTAAATTACAAGTCTTAAAATACTATAAAAATTTGTAGACACCTTTTTAGAATAGCACGATTCTTCGCGTAGACACGTTAGGTCATTATATTGAATAAGCATTTAGATTAAACACGGGGATAGGTTTCATTGACGGTGTAAATGTATTTGTATTATTCTAGATTCATTGTTAAACTATTCAATGTGATGATTCGTATAGAACAACGACAAGCCAAGTCCTGTCCTCCGCGCCGAGCGACTCTTCACTTTCGCATATCTTTGAAACAATAAGTAATAAAATAAAATAAACTATTATATATATATACTGATAAATTTACTAGGGTAACTAATTTTTTAAGACAATGACTTACGTGATCTTTTAGATTGTCTTTATTAATAAATATATGGTGAAGGTTTTGTCAAATTGTTTTTATTTTCATGAATCCCTTATCTTGTAATTTTTAAATTTTGGATAATTTACATCACTTCCGTACTTCAATCTTCCGTACGAAGCACAGAACATCGAAGCTCCTGAAATTACGTCGTTATTACGCTTATCATGTTATCGATCTGTCATCACAACAAACATTCACGGCATAACATCCAAAGCTTATGAAATCGAAAGTAGGTACAATACGATCCCTCGCACACAACCTGAATAATATTTTTTTAAACAAGCTTTCTTGCAACTTGCAATATTTGTTAGCCAGTTGAAATTATACAAGCTGAATTACAGAGTTGAAATTTATAACATTTTGGTGCAGTCAATTGGTCACAAAAAGTTCACAAATTTCGATTACTTTCAGTGTGTCACTTTTATAACTATATATAACCAGTGGCGGTGACAGCCCAGTGGCTATCGAACTCGCCTCTCACTCGAGCGGTCCGGGTTCAAACCCCAGTGGCACGCA
>DWTT01000155.1:0-19839 GCA_018250895.1 Carterocephalus mandan | reverse complement strand
GGGTGGCAGTGGATGGGTGGTGCTGCAAGCTCGTTTGCTATCCTGTATCCATAAAAAAAAAGATTATTTTATTATTATACATGTTTGGGTGTACGATAAAATATTTGAACGTAAACGTTTCAACGATTTCCAGAACTATTAAACAGCAATCAGTTTCTTATTACTAAATAAAATATAATTATGTAATATAAAATGCAAGTAAAAAATATAAACAACATAAAATTAAATAAATTACATAATTTGGTGTAATACATGTTTGGTGTACGATATAATAGTTGGAACGTAATCGTTTCAGCGATTTCCCTGGAGTGGGACAAGCAACCTCACTACCTGGAGGCCTCTCTGATGATGAAGGGCTACACGGCGGAGGAGGCGCGGCGCCGCTCGGAGGGCGCTCCCCCGCCTCGCCCGCGTCGCCCGCCGCTCGCTCCTACCGCCTATGCCGCCACGAGGGACAAGGTAAACAAATTAATAAATAAACTTACACACTCACCTCCACCAATCTGCATTGGAGCAGCGTGGTGGAGTATGCTTAACAACTCCCGCAGCAGTGTCTGTGGGGGAGATCCGCGCTCAGCAGTGAATCTAAACCATTCTCGAATCCCCTTGAACACACACAGAAAATTTCATCAACATCTATCCAGCTGTTTAGGAGGAGTTCACTGTCATACACACGTACACAAGAAATATATATTATTATACAGCAAAAATATTTATATCCGAAAATATTCGGTAGTGTTGCAATGCAGCAATGTTCGGCAGTCGGGGTCACTCATTGCTGCGCCGTGGAGTGGACCGACGGTACCACACGCACGCACCAACAAGCGCGCATGCGCATACGAACACACGCACTTTTAGAATTATACATATTTTCCAACCTTTAATACGTCACTGTGTATTCATTTCTCTCTTTCAGCTCCGAAAACTGTACAGCGACCAAATAGTAAGAGCCTCATTGAAAATTGGCCTGTTATCTTTTCGTGTCTAATGTTTCCAATTTGCACACCTAACATGTTTTTGTTGTAAATGTCGGATATAACTTTAAACGTAGTTATATGGCAAATAATAGTATGAATCATTATTATTACTAATTTATATTGTCTTTAATTCTACAACCAATTTGAGTGCAAATGATGTCGTGCCATATAATTATACTTACAAACAATTTATTGGTGTCAGCATGAATGTGATTTTAACAAGGGATATTCTCAGAACATATACGAGTATATATCTATGTTGTAGACATATATAAATCTTAACATCATTTCTAACATCGTCATTCTATCTTAATACGTCTCTTGTGTTATGTGCTGTCGGTGTTTTTATAGAAGTTGTCTTGTTTTAGCCTTTCTTTGTTAAAATATATAGAAGGTAAAATAAATGACAAATAATATGTTTTAATACACATTAATAAATTTCTTAAAATCAATAATAATTGGTTTTTAACTTGAATGGTTTCTCTCTCTCTCTAAAGAGTTCAATTATAATTCAATTATGATGAGTTACGTTGTGGAAAAGACAACTCCTATTTAAACGGTAAACATGTTTAAAAATGCACATGAGGTCATTCTGCACACATGAAAACGCACCCGGCACGTGTTACCACTTTTAACATATCTCCAAGTATCGGTGTCACAGGACAGTTATATTATGTTAGGATTGAAAATACATATTTGCTGTTATAATTTTCAGGTGGGTCCCGAAGTAGTGACCCATGCAGAGGTCAATCATCATCCTACGGAGGGTTCGCCTCTGCCTCATCGGACGACGACACCATTGGTGAGTACACGTACACAACAAATATTGGTGGCGCATAAAATTTAAAGAGTGGGTTGCTATTGAAGGTTATCTACATATTTTTTGGTACATGATTTGAGCTACAA
Source organism: Carterocephalus mandan (assembly GCA_018250895.1). Classification (NCBI taxonomy): domain Eukaryota; kingdom Metazoa; phylum Arthropoda; class Insecta; order Lepidoptera; family Hesperiidae; genus Carterocephalus; species Carterocephalus mandan. The sequence goes on along the minus strand of DWTT01000155.1, from coordinate 17,956 downwards.
TCGCAATAAAACCGTTGTCCAGAGATACGGTTATAAATACTTTTGATCATGTATTGGACATTTGTTAACACGTTTTAATAAAGAGCGCTCATGCTTTTATTTAAAAGAGTAGATAAATTTTTGTTAACATGTTCTCCTGTAGACAAAGAGTTTTGCAGTACAATATGATCGTTCAACCCAAAGGTTTCTCCGGAGAGTACGTGGATGGTGAATGCGGGCGGCAGTGGTCGCGCGCGCGCACCCACTCCGCCGCCTCGTGGGCGCCCGGCGTCGCCCTCGCCAGGTCTGCACACACACACCCACACGCACACCCACACCCGCACGCACACTGCCACGCGCCCTGTCGCCGCCGAACCCCTCTCTAGCGCCTACCCGGACTTCGTGCTCGCTAAGCAGTCGTGCAGTTTCAAGAAGTCCTCTGAGCGGCTCGAGTACGAACTGTCGCAGTGCAACATGTACTCTGCGTGTCCTTCGACGCACTCGTCTCGCTCCGGCGGCTCGCTCCTGCTGGAGGAGGTGGAGGCGGAAGCGGAGCCCGCGCCGCCGCCGATCCCCGTCCGCCGGAGCGCCTCCTGCCGCAACCTGCGCGATTTCAGCTTCGACGACGCCGGCAGGGCCAAGCGTCGCGAAGCCAAGCGCGACACCCAGAGCATGGTCGCCGATCTCGACGCCTATTGCCCCCGCCGCGTCGACTCGCCCGTCACCCGTTACGACGACGCGCGCACGCTAGCCTTTATCCTCGGTAACCGTGGCTCGATCGAGTCGCAGCGTGAGATGATAGGGCGCGCGTACTCGTCCTCCTTTCCCGGGGCCGTCGGAGAGACTCGCCTCGACCAACCCACTTTCGTCCGAAGTGGATCTCAAGATGACATATCGCACGACAGCTACGAGGTGATCGAACGATCCGATGACGAGTCGGAGCACCGCCGGTACGCGAGGGTGCGCCCGCGCGGCTCCGTCGCTCACACCCGATCCTGCTCCCTGGACTCTGGCAACGATCTGCCCTCCGACGACGATCAGTCCATATCTCATATGTCGGAGTGCGACGATCAGGAGACCAACCTTAACATGGTGGGCATCAAGTACAAGAGCGACAATGACATCCCGCTCGATCCGTTCCTTCTGGACGATCCACGAGTTTTACCTCGCGAGAAGTTATCCGTTAGGTCCGATGGTAATTTCTATAAGGAGATTAAGCGCGCTCTCGGTTCTAGGACTTCAAGTCAGGAGTCCAAGAGTGATATATATGATTCAAAGTTATCAAAAAGTAGTGCTGAGTCTAGCAAGAAGTCGCGCGACAGCGTCTATCACACTGACAGTAAGAAATCACGTGAAACTCTGAAAAGTAAGAGTTCCGATAGATCCGGTTCGCGAACTTCGAGTCAGGACTCTAAATCCGACTATTACGATTGCAAGAAAAACTTGTACGAAACTGCAGAAGATCTTAGACGTCGCAGCGTCACGAGTATTCAAAACGCTTACTTAGATCCGTTCGAACCCATATCACCGTCGTCTAGTCCTGATTCCGGCAAAGATTTTTATGATACCCAGTCTACATTTATTGGCATGGAAAAACCGGAATACAGAGAGAAAACACTGTTTGACAAATCACACGAAGACTTGATAAATAACATCGCTACTTCGCCTAGTTGCTATCATATTCCCACTCCATATTCTACATTTCCAAGCAATAATAAGCATAAAGAGCCTACACCAATGCATTCTGCCAGTTTGCAAAATGTCGAACTTGAGCAGTATTGCCATTATTCTGATTTAAGCCCTTCCAAGAAAATCGAGGAAACGTCTACTGAGGAAGAAGACATCCATCCACACACGACACACATATGGCCAGAAAAAATATTGGGCCTTGATACAGAAATTGAAAATAACAGAGCTGCAAAGATACATAGCTACCAACGTCGTCGTTCTTCGGAAACAATATTTAGTTTCGATAAAGATAAAATAGAGTCGTTAACACGGTCGACAAGTAAAGAAAACACACCAACGTCACATCTAGTAAAGGAATCGTCTAATGAATCTGAAGTAAATGTACGTGTTTTGCCGGCAATGGACAGTATTGAATATGCCAAAAATAAAGCTAAAGCAGCTGCATTGCAATCCGGAACCCCTTCTATTTTACAATCCGAATTCGACAAATCTATGCGTGGAAAAGTTCACACGCATATGGTTAGGAAAGAAAATTTAAAAGAGGAACTAATGGCAAAAACACATTTTGATGAATATAACCCTAAACTCATTCTTGAAACTAGCTCAAGTAGTCGTCTTGCTGAAACCGCAGCTCCTTACTCACATCCCACAGTGGAAAGAACCAAGAGTGACCCAAATAGCTTAGCAAATAGACCTAGATTTAGTAGTGTTAATTCAAGGAGGCATGTTCTGATGCACCAAAAATCAATAGATTTAACACCAGCGGAATCTAGTGACGAAGACTACATGTTTAGGCAAATACCAAGTGCACCGCCTATTGCTACTAAACGTTCTCATTTCGAACTACCATCTAGGCACCCTGATGTGCGCCCTCCTTTTGATTTGCCCAAAAATTATTTCAAAGAATTCGATGCATTTAAAGCAGGTTTTACAGATACCAAGAAAACTATTGACGACGGTTACGATATCCCATATGTTCTTCATAAACGACACGTTATGAATGGCACGGCACCATCGCCAATGGACGATAAGAGACCGCCTCCCGATATTGTTATGCTTCCACCACAGAATGGGCGTCACATTGTTAATGCTCATCCAAGATGCAAATATCATGATCATCCTAAGTCACCGCGATCGCCAAAGTCGCCCAAATCACCTAAATCGCCCAAGTCTCCAAAATCACCGAAGTCTCCTAAATCACCCAAATCTCCGAAGTCACCAAAATCGCCAAGGAATAGTATTCAATCAGATCATGTATCCAAGTATCTGGAAGTTGAAAATCGTGATTTTCTATTCACCCAAAATATAGATTTATCTAAAGTTAATCCACTCACATTAGAGGTTGACAAAAGCGGCCAGATGCATCATTTACCCAGTCCTAAAAGAGATATTTCTAAAACTTTGGATTCGGCTTTACTTGAAACATTGAATTCGAAACTTAGTCAAATTGAGAGTGACTCAGCCACGAGTTCAAAAACTGATAGCATGCAACAGGAGCCTCAATATGGACATGATATTAAATTTGCTATCAACGGACGAAATGTTACTCAGCCTCCGATTTCTAAAGAGCCAAAACCTCTCACAGCAGCTGAAAAGTTACGTGCTGATATAAAATCTAAATCTGAGAAGCTTCCACCGAAAAGAGGTCAAAAAGGCAGAGGGACAAATAAAAAAGGTGTTTGTGGTAAAGTAAAAAATAAAAATAACAATAAAATTCGTATAACATCGTTTTCCTCGGATGACGAAAGTGTAGATTCGGATGATGTGTTTGGTTGTACTGAAGCGGCACCGAAACTCGAATTTTCTCCACCACAATCACGTAAAGATCTGGAACCTATTTTACAATTGGAGTATGATAAAATTACATCTGGTGCTTGGCATAGGGGTCAAACCATGAGTTCAACTGAAATTGAAGGCTCCCCTCCGCAGTGTCGCAAATTAGCGGAGCTAGAAGCAAAATATAATCCGCAAATTTTAGACACCAGTGGTAACGCCACGGAATTGAGACGCATATCAGAACGATCTATTTCAATTCCTAGTTCAGAAGATGATATAGCAATGAAAAAACCTCAAGAAATAAAGCAGGTGAGCAAGGAAAGCTCTACTTGGGAATATAATGAGAATATACCATCACCAATCTTAGAAAGTACTGAGTTTCTAAAGTCCGATGATGAACTTTTAGTTGATATGGAGATTCAGAAAGTCACTGGCTGCCTGACGCAGTCAGAGGAAAAAAGTGAACCAGAAAAAAAAGATTTCACTAAATTAGCTGTAAAAAAGAGTTTACGTGATGAGCTCATTTCGCCAATGTTACGGAAAACCGGCGGTACTCCTATTCTTTTCGCACATGCTAGATTGAACCTTTCGGAAGGTTCCGTGTTTTCATTGCAACGACAAAAAGCTACGCAAGATTCGCCAACTGCTAGTCGTAGAGCGAAAAGCTTGGATACTCCAGTTATTCAGTTACATAGATTGCCACCTATGAATGCATTTTCATCTAAAGATGATACTGTTGAGGACGTAAATGAGGAGGGAGAGATTTTAGAAGAAAAACCATTAATGGAGAATAAAAACGGAAAGTTAAATGGAATACGAAATGAAACTATTGATAAAATTGATGAAGTGGAAGAAGAACATGCATGTGAACCATCTAAAGAAATAAATTCTGTACTTATTGATAATGAAGAACTGAAATTATTAGAAGATTTAGTAGAGCAACGTCGTCCACGCTCATTTAAACGACGATACGATATTACTAAAATCAAGTCTCCAGTGAAATCACCATCGAGGTCGCCGTTAAGTAGATCCCCTATATCGCGTTCGCCCTTATCGAAATCACCGTCAAGGTCGCCCACGTCATCCCTTAATTCTCCAAGAGGTTCTATTAGAAAACTATCTGATTTAAGTGAAGATCAAATAGTGCCTGATATCGAAAGAATAAAACGAAAAGATAAGAAAAAACTGACATTGAAACAAAAAGCTGACGATAAACAAAAGGTTAGTGGTAAATTAAATAAAGGAGGTTCTTTAGACACAAATGCTACACGAGTAAAATCTCTTCAAACACAAAAATCACTTCCATCTTCCCTCAAAGAACGACCGGACTTCCTAACTGTTCCTCCTTTGGACATCGCGCGTGCAAAAAGCCAAGAACTGGAGCAGGCCGCTAAGAAAGTTTCAAAGGAGAAATCGAAATCTCTTGAGAAAATGGAAGTTAAACGGGGTGGAAGTAAAGAAAGAACTAAATCTCAAGAAGACAGTGACACAGAAATTGCTAAGCGAAAGGAAAAACAACAAATGCTTTTTGAAGCCGCTTTGAAACAAACTAAGACACTTATTAGTCCGGTAAAAGATACAATGCCACCATTCCCTCCACCTGAAGATAAAATTTTGGTTAAAACTGAGGGTGACAAGATTATTATCGAAACTAAAATAAACAGTAAAGCTGAAGATCATGTTTTCATTGCAAAATCTCCCAAAAAATTAGACAATAAATTAAGTGGTAAAATTAGTAGAAGCTTCGAAGATCAAAAGAGTTCAAAAACTAATAACAAGAATAATAAAAGTATGGATGATAAATCTAGTCAATCTTTAGAAGATAAACAGGATGATCTATCAGCTTTACAAAAATCTCCTAAAACGTTGTCTAAAAAGCAAGAAATTAAGCAACAGATTGAAGGCAAAGTAGTTTATCAAAAAGTTCATCCAAGTGTCAAATCTAAAAGCTTAGATCGAAAAGTCGATGTACATCTAGATGCAAAAGTTAAATCAAAAAGTCTTGATAGAAATTATGTTACACCTGTTACAGAATTACCGCCATGTGAACCAATCCCTGATAAGCATTTCAAACAAGAAATTGTTACCGTTGATGTTCATTCCACGGTTACAGAAGATGATTTGCACATAGAAACAGAAAATAAAGTTGCATCACCAACACATAGTTACAAAGAAAAAACAGAAGATGATTCTTCGATAGAATGGATGACTAGCTCTCAGCATACAGTTATTGAAAATGACACACAAACTGTTATTATGGAGCGTAGGAAAATTGACTTGTACAATAAACAACGTCAAACAGAACTACAAGAAAGTAGAAGTTCACAAGATCTACATACCTTACTGACGGAAAAGAAGCCGGAAGTTACGCGTCTTACCAGTGAAGAAGAATCATTGACTGAAGTTAGTGAACTAAAAATGTCAGATGAAAGTAACATGTTAGGTATTTCACTTCCCTATATTGACGCCGACAGCTCATCAGATCAAGACCAAGGCTCGAAACATGAGAAAAAATATAAATTGTGCCGTGGTATTAGCGACGATACTGGTTCTTGGATAACAGTAGATTACGAAGAAAACACTGCGGAAACTGATTGTCCTATCACGGATACTAGCAATAGAACAAATAGAAGCAAGAAACCTATTGAACCACAAAGCACATTTGACGAATCATCTGCAAGTTTAGTTGAATTCTTAAAGAATGAGTCAATGTCACAAGTTCTTTCTGAATCCGAATTAGATCGTGATTCGAAACCAAGAGAACCAAAAAACTCAGTTGAATTGGCATTGAAATTTAAAAATAAAAATAAAATTATAGTTACGCCGCCCCAAGAAAATAGTCCAACTATTGAAAATATTCCATTTATCGACTCTAGTGGATCAAAATCCGTACAAAAATCTGAGTCAGGGGAGCAAACAGGTAGTTCAGGTAGCGCTAATGATATATCCCCAACAGAACAAAAAGCTGAACTTAAAACATTACTAACAACTAAATCACGACGTAGTGAATTATTAAAACTGAGTGCTGAGCGTTCCAGGAGTTCAGAATCCACTTCCTGGACTAGTATAGAAAAAGATGTCAGTCCTTCGAGTGCAAACTTAAAAGGGAGCTCAATCGATGACGAATCTAGTGTTAGTTGTTCAATTGCAAGACCCCTAGGTATATCGCAAGATATTGAAAAATTGAATAAAAAAGACAGGGAATGCCTTGAAGAACTCAAACAAGCTATGGAGTATGGGGAGGAACATTTACTGTCTCAACATATCTTGTCTAGCGAGCACTCCAAATCAAATTCTAAATCACCTTCGCCAATTCCAGAACTGGGCCGGATTGAGAGTCCTCGAAGTCCTTCAAAGTTCGGCACTAGGAAATCGCCAACACCCACTTTAGAAAAACAAGGGCAGGTAGATTCACAAAAGGGCCCGACTGATTCAGAATCTAGTTCAGAAAGTATAGATAAAACGGTAGAACAACCTTCTAGACCGAATGTAAGAAAAAGTGCTCTGGATAAAATTGGTAAATGTGTGATTGAGGAATCTGAGTCGAGTCAATCGGGTGCATCGAAAGACTCTGATATAAAGAAGGAACTTCAAAGAACTGTAAAAAAAACTAAAATAGCCATAACAATATCACAAGAGGACCAAAATACCACTATCGATTTTGATGATGATGGAAATGTTATAACATCATCATTAGAAAGAAATCAAATGAAAAAGAAAGCTTTAAAAGATACTGATCAAAAAAGTTCCTCAAAGTCTAGCATGGATACAACGACAACAACTACTCCATCTAAAGGATCTTTGAGTGTGGACGACTCTTCTTCACGAAAAAAAGGACGCCTCGATGAGCAAAAGAGTTCTTCGAAGTCCAGCATTGATTCGAGGGGATCATTAAGTGTAGAATCGAGAGGATCGTTTGAAACTACTGAATCAACATCTGGATCCTTAGGTGAAGCTTATAGACGCGGAGAAGAATTGAAACCAACATGGCGGCCATTCTTCGGTGCGTCTGGCAGTGAAAATAGTACAAGTATTGAAGAGGCTTGGATACCACAAGACCACGAAGGGTATGAAAGTTTAAATGTTAATAAAGATTCTTTTGAATATGGTAACCAACGTATACTAGACGATTTTCACACGTTTTCGAAAAATCCACCGTTATCGTCGAATAATTCTAAAGATTCTACTGAGGCTGATTTCACAGATGACTTAAATGATTTTCCCGTCAACTTCCTGTATCCCGCTACATCATCATCTACTCCTGACGTTGTTATTGGCTACGGTCAGAACTTTGGTCGAACTCTTTCACGTATATCTGAAAGAAGCACAGCGTCAGAAAAAACTAGTGCCGATGAAGATTCTACTAAGGCTTGCTCGCGTTCCGAGAGCATAAATGAAGAGTCATTGAATTCAAGTGATCATCAGGCAAGTCTAAGCTCCGATCCACCGAGTAATGCCAATGTTGCTTATATATCGGATACTGACAGAAGGACATCAGCCGAGATGCCGGATATTCCAATTGATCAGACTAAAATTTGTGAAATGTATTCTGAAGCAAAAAAAGATTTTGAAAAGAAAAGTAAAAGAATTGACGAATCTAAAGAAGCTAAGAAATCTAATGATAGAGTTAGTCCTCTAATAGCACAGACAAAGCAGTCTAGTTCAAGTCAGGATTCGGAAGACTGGCCACTGCCTGAACTTCCAGAAAATACTAGAAAAAAATCCAGTGAATTTGAAGAGTGGCCATCACTGCCGTCCAGTCTTTTGGAAACACCAGTTGTGGATAAAGTCCATGTTTATTACATGAGCAATGAACCTGAACAAGCAATGAAAGTAACAATACAGTCTGAAAGTTCAAAAGGTCATATAGGTTCAGACGACGATAGTGATACATTAAATAATGATGATGATTTAGAAAGAGATGTTCCAGAATCAAAATCAGAGATAATAATTGAACCTATTAAAATTGTTCCACAGAAAAGTCCCAGGATTATACCATATGACCAATCTGCTTATATGGTAGATCCACTAGAGAAACCTGACGAATTTGGATGTGTTAATACAGGCGTCGTGCCTAATTACGATGAATCGTGTTTGAGTGGGACCATAAGCAAAGCGTCATGTTTAATGGGGGACATGGGTGCATGCTGTTCACGTGCCGAAAATAAATCATTCAACATTAATAGTAATCTTGAAAATAAAGTGATTATAAGTCAACCACAAAAATCGCCAACTAATCACAGTCCAATATTTGAAGATGATAATTTGTACATAGATGACGTATTCGGTGGTGATAGTAAATCGTTATCTCCAGACTTTGAGAAAGGTATTTCACAATTAGGAACTCAGAAATTTTCTTGTGGTTCTAATAATTCGGATACCTCTATAGATGATCTTCTGTCTCAAACTAATGCTGACGAAACAGTACGAGCTGTCACCAAGCTTAGTATAAGCAGTGCTGGGCCTTGTAAGAGGTGTAGCCATAGTAGTCATTCTGAGGAGGAAACAAGTTCATTTGGTACGGATTTAGATGGTACGGTTAAAATCGGCCTGCCACAGAAAAAATGTACTCATAGCTCGCATTCTGAAGATACGTCTATTTGTTTAAGCATATCAGAATGGTCTACTGGCACCAACACTGTCCGACAATACGCAAATTTATCTGCATCTGAAAGCATATCAGGAGTATCCGTTATGAAAAGCGAGAAATCTGAAAGTGCAAATGCCAAAATATATTCAATCTCTCATGGTAGCAAAAAGTCTGAAGCGAAGCCTAAGATAGGCTCTCAAACAGAAGCTAGTTCTAAAAGTAGCAGTCTTGACAAAAGTTCTGAGAATATTAAATATGATAAACTTTGTAGCTCTGAAACTACCATTTCTAGAAAAGGTATCGATAGCAGCTCTGGAACTAAAAGCGACAGTACATTGACTTTAGCTCAATCCATATCAGATTGGTCGGCTAGTACGAGTCACACTCTCGTAGCTACTGCCCGGGAAGACCAACAAGAAGTAGATGATCCGAAGTCAGACGACACTGTTGTTAAAGAATCAATGCCTAACTTAGAAAAGCATCATGACATAGAAGTAGCAAGCAACATTAAAACTTCACCAACAAAAGAAGAACAAGAACATAATGAACCAGTCCTTAGACTTACTGCATCCTATGTTAGTAAGACTGATAAGTCTTCTTCAATCAGTCACAGCGATAAATCAGATAAATCAAGTTCCAGCTCATTGAGTAGCTTACAAAGGCATACAAATGGTGTGTTAAGATTTGATCAAAGACTGAAAGGTTTTCCTTCCCTCGATGCGACCCATGAACGATATACTAAAGTCCCGCCTAAAAGCCTTAGTTATGAGGAACAAACGCACAGATATTCAAGACCAGCCACACGCTGTCAGAGCGAAGACAGCGGTTACAAGCCTTATCTTGTTGGACCACAGCCTGAGATAGACATCGAAGTTCCATCTCAACTTTATAGTCAAGAAGAAAAGCATAGTGAACGGTATCAAAGTCAAGAGTTTTCTAATATAATTCGTGAAGAAAGCCAATACATTAGATCCGACTATAAACCTCTTGCTAAACATGCGAGCTACGATGATAAGACTCTTTCTAAAAATCAAATTAAGGAATACAAAATATCCCAACAATACCGGAGCAAACCTAAAAGTTGGTCGTTCCACGAACACTATCTCAGTTCCGCTGATTTGCCTATTATCGCTGTTCCGGAAATACCTTCCGTTCATAGGGAATTTCAAGAAAAGAAGGCTGTTGATCGATCTGGAAAAACACCTCTTTCGAAATGTTCCCCTTATTACTCTAGCAGTTTAAGTTCTGAGTCTCCTCCTATACAACCACTGAAAGCTCCTGTCAAAAAGTCCCTTCTGGTTAGGAATATATCCTTAAAGAGCCCACCTAGCGGCAATGATACGGATAGTTCCTTAGATGTGATAAGAGATCCACGGGAACGAATGAGGACCTTTAGACGCAAGAAACAAGTTACTGGCGCTCGAAAAAAGCAAGAGAAAATACAAGATGTGCTAGAGGAAGATTCTACAAAGAGTCAGTGTTCCTCTGAAAGTGATAAACATCAGGTCATTCAGTTTCTTAGTGTGGACGATTCGTTGAGACGAATGGAAAGTTCAGAGTGTTCGGATAGCTACATTCCAGAAGTAGAGTCTTGCTCTTCGGAAATGTCTAAGGCGGATTCTAAAAATTACGATATGCAGGAGCCGGTCAGCTACTCCGAAGACGAAGAGCAAGTTGATTACGCAAAATACACGAGTCCAACATACGAACAACAAAGATGTTCCATCACTCACATTGCGCCAGTCCAGTTTCAAGGGTTTGGGTCCTCAGCTGACGAAGATGAAATGGGTTTTCCTCGTTTCGATAGACTGGGTCGCTTGCGACATCCGTATCTCGATAGTCAGGAGCCATCTTACGTTCCGGAAGACAGCCCGCCTAGAATGTCGTATTCAAACAAGAGTAGTCGTCAGTCTTCCCTGAAGAAGCAAAAATCCACTGCAACTTATCGTCAAACTGAGGACAAGTCTTTAGGGGAGCCGTCCGGTCAGCACCAGCCGAGGACAGTGTACTACAACGAACCGAGCGATAGGGATGATTCCGACGATTACGCATATCCGATCGATACGATCAAAAGAGCTCCGAAAATGTCGAAATCCGGTAGTTACTTGTTCGAGCGCGGAGACTCTGTAGCGTACTCTGACAATGAGTTGCCGCAAGATAAGGAAGAATACGAGGCTTACAGGGGAAGTCCGTATCCGGAACATTATGAGGAGGTAGGTATGTTCCAAACTCAAGAGTGCTACCCGCAGTATGATCATGACATGATGGAAGCCCCGGACGGTAACGATGACGACCACTACGCAAGGAACCTTCACCAACGCTTCAGCTTGAACAACGTGGAGAGGTTCTATTCCAGCCACTATGTAGACTCGCAGGCTTCCAGCGACAGTACCGAACAAAAATTCGACGTCTCCACCCTTCCGCCCCCACTTTGCTCCGACGACGAAAACGATTGAAATTGCAATTGAGCTAAATTTAGTTCAAAATAAATTTTATTTATACACACAGAAAACATTGTCGTAGCGAGACTGTTGTTGAGAGATCGTTTACATTCGGTTTGCGTGCGTACTGCTCACTATGCGTTTCGATGTTGAAATTCTAGTACGCTACTGTTATCGGTATTTAATATTAGGAATACTTATTATATTGAATATTTACATCGTCACTTTAAATATTTAGATAAAATATATTATAGTGCCAATTCCGGATAGCGCGACCCTTTACTATCCTGTAAACTTAATGCGGATTTATTCATTTTAGCTAAATTAGTTGTAGTTGTATGTGTATTGATCGAGCCATCGAGTGTATTCAACTTCAATCAATTACTAATTGACTTTTATTATAATATTGGGCAAACATATTACGTTTCTTGTATTCACTTGCCCCAGGTATGCGTATTCAAATACAGAGTTAATGTACCTAGTGCCAATATTTCTTAATACATATAATATATTGTATTATCGTATTATATTGTATTACAATAATTGTTGTTTATATCTGATTTATTTATATTAGAAATACTCTCCGTACAAAAGGTATTATATGTAAAGGCTGTGATTTACTTTGTATGGTGGGACCCTTGACCTTATTTGTTAAGATACATAACGTTGACAATGACGTGCGTTTAATATTAGCCTAATAACGCACATCTGCACAGCATCTAACTCGTAAACGTTAACGTATGCAATCGGCAACTCTTTATTTAATACATTCTCGTCACTCACTAAGTATACCGATTCTGCTCAATTTTTTTCCACAAAGCTTAACAAGATTTTTAAGTCATTTTTGATATCGAATCGTTTACTACTTAAGGTGTGAAATATTGAGGAACGTAGGGCGTATTCAACTTTCATCATCAGTATATATGTACGTGTGTGTGAGTGAGTTATATTTCTTAATTATTATTAAGCATCGAAATCACGGCGTCAGTAGATATTTTACTAACGATATGTTTGTATTTGCGTATTGTACATATTTTGTTGTAATATTTTATGTGGAACTTTATATGTTAATTCTAGTCGACTACTCCATTCGAATTTTTTCATACGTACTTTTATGGTTTCGTCTTTTTTCAAAATTAATTGACTGACTTTAATTTCCTGATTGATTGATTGATTGATTGGCTTTAATTTCATGTACAGCTACTTTTCTGCTGATTGACGGTCTTCAATCTGGAATACTTTTCATTTGTACTACCACTCTAATATTTTATTATTTTTGTATGTACTTGTTGTATGTTGTATCTCTATCCTTTTGGTGTACAATAAAGGAAATTGTCTGGCAGTCTGTCTTTTCAAAATTGTATGTATTTCTTACGATGAAATTTAATGAGCTATTTTTTTTCTAAAACTTGATAAACTTGACTTGTTAAAGGCCAAATTTTCTATTGAAGTAATTTGCCAATCTTTATACATTTATTGAATAGTATTTATTATAGAAGTATATTACAATAATGTTGTTAAAACGTTTTGTTATACCCCCTAGTGTCCTTACTCCTGGTATGTTTGGAATGAAACATTATTACAGCTGACAAAAATACTGATTTGACACTTATATCCATCCCATAATAGGACTCAGAATAAAAATTATTTGAAATTATGTAGTTGGTGAAAATATGTCTCTTTTAGTGTAGACACTACATAAATATGAACTAGTTGGTAGGCAAAACTATTCCTTAGTCAATTTTCAGGAAGCCAAAGAAAATTGTTTTCTTAAATTTTTCACTGTGTATTGTTTAATTGTTCGACGTACAAATTTTAAAAGCTGCCCATTTTTTAGGAAATAAGAATTAGTATAGATCGTTGCATTATTATTTATACCAACAACGCTGTGGCAATGAAGGAAAAAAGCGACCTCCACTTAATCTCATGTGATCATAAAATAAAACATAAAACTGCCTATTTAAACATTATTGCTTAAAGACATATCCTAATGCATGATGCACGAGATAAAAACTATTTTCGTTAGTGTTAATCAATTAACTCGTTAGCTCAATTTCAATTAACCTCCTTTTTTTAAAAAAGTTTTATGTATTTGATGAGCAAAAGTGTTTAGTATTTAATTATTTTATATTAGAAAACTTTGTTGAAATTTCAAGGTTTAATTTAAACAATTTTACTGTAAATCATTAAGTTTTTATTGAAGTTGCCAGTTATTGCGATAGTTATGTTTATAATGCCCTTCGGTCACGGTTCTTCTGTGACCTAATTAACTTGTTTAATAAAACCTTGAATGCAGGTCATACATTCGAATATAATATTAAATGAATATGACTATTTCATTGTATGCTCACATTGAGAGAGATGAGTTTTAAATTTTGTCCTAAATGTTATCTTAGTAGGTAGAGCAATGTTTCTTCTTTCAGACTCTTATTTGCAGTGTTGAAAGGCCTCATTGCTAATATCATTGGACTTTGTGATACTTATGAATGTTTTATAGATGTATACGTATGTTGATTTTGTTTAAAACAAATGTTGTTATTGTTTTATCAAATTTAAGTTTAGTTTTGTAAGCAATAGGGTCGATTGTTCTATAACCACAGGCCACAGTGTTCAATTGATGTTGGAAATTATATCTTTAATCACGTTTAAAGTTCGTTAGTCTAAACTGCTATTTTTAGGAATTGATTATGAAAACAATTTTTTGATGTAGTGTGAAATTACTTTATTGATTTAAACTTTACTTAATTGATTTAAATTAGGATTGAAATTAGGACGTAGTCGTCCTTATTTAAATCAATACAGTATTTTCAGGATGATATCCTGCATAACTTTAACTGCACCATTCATGCTGACAAATGCAGCACTTTAGAATTGAGTTCCTGAAATGCCAGTTTAGTATTATCGAATTTAAATAATTAAACATTTGTTTACATTCAATTATAAGTGGTCGTGTGAGCGAACAAATTTTAGACTTATAGGTGTAAGAGGTCGACGTACCTCCATAGTTAGTGCAATAAAATCGGTATCGAGAATTATTAAAGTAATAACTCGTAGCGTTAAGTACTTCGACTTTTGAGATTATACAATCCGAATAGACTGTAATGTTACGATTTCATTATAATGTGCGTACGTGCGGTGGTGGAATGACAAGGAAATATAATTTTTGTAGATTTTATTTCTAAACAATTGAGTACAATCTAGCAATAAAGCTTTAAAACAATATTTAGACTTGGGTATTCCGTACCCTTTAAGAATATGTCAGAAAAAAATACTCATAAAATTGTAAACCAAATACATAATAAATTATTTTCTTTACTTTTTTCTTCCGGCACTTTAATAATTTTCTAGAATAATTCCTATGTACACTTTGATTTTACTAATATAGGTAAAATGTAATTTTACCACCAATAAATCAATAAATTTTTACCTTTTATTTTCTTTTCCACCATCGGAATGTACACTTTAATTGTCAAATGTTATTTTTATTATTTTGAGAGATTTGATTGTTACTTCCTTTTTTGAATTTATATATGTATGATGTAAGTGTACTGTACCCCGCGATACACTACTCCCAGCGTTTGGGGATAGTTAAACAATAAATAAATTAAAAATAAACACGCTGTTATCAATTTAATAGTTAAATTTTGTTGTTTTGATTTTGCCCTGATCTTCAATTTAATACTAAGCAGCCAGGGATGAACATGTGAGTTATTGCATTATATCTGACGACATTCACCATTTTTGTATATTTATGGCAATTTTTTGTTCTTGATTTTATTGTTTATTATAAACTAGAGATGCCACGCCATGTACTGGTTAAATGTGCCCAAATAGGATAAATATTCGTGGCATCTCTATTTTAAATATAATCAGACTGATTTGATCGTTTTATGCATAAATGTATGTTATGTGCCTTTTACTGTCGATGCTTTTTGATATAAATTTATTTTAAAAGTTTTTGTCTCTTACTTTGCAGCTTTAGTTATCTACTTTACAAGCATTACACATAAACATTACAAACTTATGTTTACAACAGACATAATCTATTTAGTTTAAGTTATAAGTTGATTTTTTTTAATAAATGAAGCATGATAATTCTCACTGCCTTTTGATAAGTAAGTCTAGCTTTGACAAAACAAATTATAACATTGAAATTTATACCACCCTTAACTCAAGAGAACCATGTAATCACTATTGATTTTTTCAATAATAAATAATACCTGTATAAATATAAAAAAATATATCTTAATAATAATTTATGTCCTGAACAGACGGAACGTCACCAGAAGACAACACAGTGTCTTCAGCGAGTCTATGCATGTCGCCGACTTCAGATGTTGACCGGACCGCGCCGCTGTACTCATCCACCCCCATCGTGTCGCGGACGCTCGCCAACGGGCACAACGAACGTTGGAAACATGATCATAACGATAACACTGATACAAAAGACAAACCGACTATCGATAACAGAATCGATAACCAAGCCAGTGTCGATACAGAAATCGATACACTTCAGAATAGAATTCCGAGTGTCGATAACGGAATCGACGGTGTTGATAGTCGAGTCGGCAGTATCGATATTAAGAATGTAATCGGTATGTTGGATAGTCGGACAGGCAGCGTGGATGATGTCGATAATGGTGGTAGTGAAGTGGGCAAGCGGCTGGGGAAAGGCATCGATATATGTGACACCGTCAATGGTAATGTGCATGGTATGTATTTACTTGTTTTTCGTAATTTTATTGTAATACTGTTAATTAATGTTAATTTTTTCAACATTTTTTTATTGTTTCTATATCATTTTGTCATATTTTTATGTCACTAAGATTCCCTGTGTTGAGTTGTCATAAATATATAACACAAAAAAAAAACTAGACTCAGAAAACTTATCTGTCCAGATTGAGAAATATCATGGATATAATAATCATTAGATTGTTTTATTTTTCCAGTAAACATAGTATCGGAGTCGATAAACAGCATGGATGTGCTAAGCGGAGGCGAGAGCGACGCGGGCGATACTCTGAATAGGCGAAATAACAATAATAGGTATGATATCCGTTCCGTTCCGTACCATTTTATATAAAAACCATGTCAGTTGTATGGTAGCCCCCTTAATTTTTTTTGTATTGTTAGTATTTGTTGTTATAGCGGCAACAGAAATACATCATCTGTGAGAATTTCAACTGTCTAACTACCACGGTTCATGAGATACAGCCTGGTGACAGACGGCCAGACGGATAGCGGAGCCTTAATAATAGGGTCCCGTTTTACCCTTTGGGTATACGAAGCCCTAAAAATGCTATAGTAACTTGTAGCTGGAAAACCTTACACTCGGGAGGGTCCGGATTCAAATTCCAGCGGCTAAATTATTTAATCTGTGGTGATTGCCAGCATAGCGTCTGCGGCGGCGGGCGACGGGGGGCGGCGGCGCGGCGTCGACGTCACGTACTACGTCGCCAAGGAGCTGCTCATGACCGAGCGCACCTACAAGAGGGACCTCGAGCTCATCACTGTGGTATGATGTCTTCTGAAATGTTATACATATTTGGTACTATGTTACCCTTGTAAATATTTTTTTGGCGATAACAAAATTATCTGTTAACTTACAGAACTATCCATACTTCCATACTAATAACATACGGCCTGTATTAATTAAAGTCCCAGGCATACATAGCTGATCTATCCTTACGTGAGCCTTACTAATATGTAAATGGTCCCAGTGTTTGTTGGTCTGTTGATTTTCTCCGCCTCAACGGAATGATGGATCGACGTAATTTTTTGCATAGATGTAGTTTAGGGCCTGGAGGGTGACATACTTTTTATCCCGAAAAATTGGTGAAATAAAACACAATTAATCGTTCGATTTGTACTGGATTCTTAACTATCGATCAATTTTTAGGTGATAACTATAGGGAAGCACAATACTTACGCTGTTGCACTTGAATCCTCATGTGTATAGAATAAGTGTCAAGTATCGACTGTATACACATCTATGTTTCGTAATAAATGTGACTGATTGATTTTGTTCTTGTACATCTGTTTCGTAATAAATGTGATTGTTTTATTTTGTTCTTGTACAGATGTACAATCAATCAATATGTTCCATATGTTTCGTAATAATGTGATTGATTGATTTAGTTGTTGTGTGTCAGTCGTGGTCGGCGCGCGTGGGCTCGCTGGGGCGCACCGCGTCCTCGGGCGCGGAGGCGGGCGCGCTCGCCCGCGGCTGCCTCGCGCTCGAGCCGCTCGCGCTGCCCGCCGGCGCGCTGCTCGCCCGCCTCGACCGCGCGCTCGCGCCGCACCACGCGACCGCCGAAGGTACCGTCCCTACACCGATAGCCTAATGGTTATTGTGTTAATTATAGAAATCTTGTTAAGGTAGATATGTGAGATATATATTATACTACTAGTGGACGCCCGCAGCTTCGCTCGCGTTACACATTCACTAACTTCAAAAACGGCAAAGCTTCATACTAACTTT
>DWTT01000154.1:0-19903 GCA_018250895.1 Carterocephalus mandan | reverse complement strand
TACGTGCCCTCCGAAGCACGGTAGCGTCCATGAAAATTTGCCACTAGCGGTCACCCATCCACAAACCGACCGCGCCCATGCCTCATGACATAGTTAAAATAAAAAAAAGTTCCTTTCTTCCGTCTATAACCTCAAACAACTGTAAAATAGGCGCAACAGTTGCTGCAACCGAGAACCTATCAGCGATGTGAAGCGGAAACGTAATAATATTATGTAGTTGCGGTCAATTGCAAGTGAAATGTGAGCCGATGAGTAATTTGTTAGCGGTGTCGTTGCACAAGCGAGTCGCGCAGGTCGAGGTGCAAAACAGGAGATGTGTTATACCGCATATCAGTAAATATTATCAACCGCCATCGCCAGTATCAAATGCTAGTTGAAGATATGGCCCATCATCATATCACTTTTAATGTCACACAGTTAGGCGAGCGCTTCATCGGTCAGTATGAGTAAACATATTTACCATTACAGGATTAACTATACCATATAAGTTCCATAATAAGTTTTGTTCGGAGTTGTCTTTGCCGACAGTGGATTGATGGTGATGTATATTGGAGCAGCCATGGTTGCAACATGAATGTATTTAGTGTCACTCATATGTATCTAATTATCATCGATGAGCAGCACCTGGCTGGACTTCGTGTTGTTCAGAGGCATTTTATTTATATTCTTATACTATTAAATACATAGATTAAAGGCTTTTGCAATTTACTATGCAATGCCATGTTATGTGTGCCAAATTATGTTCTGGAATGCTAAAATTTTTTTGTCATTACTCGCTTATTTATATTAAGAATTATTGTCTCGATAATAATGCTTTTTTCCATCTTAACACAGATTTGTGTTACATAAATACAACAAACCACAACAAAGCAATTTTAGTTTGATATTTCGCGGGCGTTAAATACTGCGCCCACTAGGATGATTATACTCGTAGTTGGAAAGCCGTGTGTTAAGTGTTGTTGTGCCTTTATTTCCAAGTATCCATTATCTTTTAATATTAAGCCTCACCGATGTCAAGGTCCTATGAAAGGAGATTCGGAATCGGCGGTGACAAAATCAGCGATAGTAAATTTCTCACGGTTTTGTGTCAAAGAAAATTTAATTGCGGTATGTACTACTGTGAAACGCTAGACAATCGGTAGTATGTTAGCAACCGCAGCGACAATGTGCGTATCTGTTGGGCAAACTGTTGATGTGTGTGAAATTCATGTAGCCGCGACATAAAGTCCATTACGTGTGATGAATAGCGTCAGCTCGTCAACGTATAATGGAGCGACGACAAAAGGAGTAATGAATGGGCCGTCCTCTCGACTGCATTGTGGACTTGAAAGCTGACCAGCGATAGTAGTTCATGGCCTATAGACAATAGATTAAATAATATTCTACTACATTGCAACTATCAAAAATTATTAAGTTCAATTTCAGTTAATATTTTTCATGTTATTGACGAGTATTGATGAGTGTGATTTAAGTAGGAAATAGGCCGACTAGTTTCGATCGATTATGATAATCATCTTCAGGAGTGAACGCGCTCGCGGCGGGCTCGGCGTACACTGTCAGTAACAAAAATGATTTATTGTAGCTAATCTATTGACGAGTAAGTAATTCAACTTTAATTCCAGCGAACCTTACCAGATTTTTACGTGCTTCTGATATAATCGTAACTCTCGAGCTCAATTTGTCAACTTACCAAAAATTTATATCCTTTATCCGATTAAATCAAAAACTATGTCGGGAATAACGTAGGCAACATAACCGTTTTATTTTCAAAAGCAAAATACATTGTTAGAGTAAAATTGAACATTGCTAAGACGTTAAATTCCTCACCAAACATAGGAACTGGTAACGAGTCAACAGTTTATCTCGCCATCAACATCGTGTCTTCTTGGCGTGGCTTGGGAGCGTGCGGGACTTGGAGACATTGTGAAACTTGGACATGAGCACCGTACACGACTAACGGCAACACGTCCTGATGCCTCCGCAGAGAAATTAGCTCCACAAGCCAATAGACGATACTTAAATCTCTGATCTTCTTCGAGTTAATGATGCGTCTGAAAAAAAAAATATTTTTCAACGCTTCGATAAATCAAGATACGGCGTGTAAGATGGGGGCAGGCAATTTTTCATGGGCAACCTTGCTTCGGAGTTCACTTAAAGCCGTCGGCTCCGGTTGTTTGCAATGATTAAAATAATCGTTAAGCCTTGCCGAAGACCTTCGGGCAAGAACTTCTGCTTGAGAACATTCGACACTGGGTTTGCCACTAATCTCACCACCAATGCGCAAGGTAGCATCGACATCGGAAAGCTAGCGGTCGCCCCGCGACAGGCGACTATGATCGCGTAGTTGAATGGTCGCAGTCGCGTGTCGTGGTCGCTAAGAACCGAATGCTACCTTTAGAGTGGTGGAGTATGCTCTAGACCTCCCGCAGATTTGCTTGTGGGGGAGACCATTGCCCAGCAGTGGGACGTCTATTAGTTGCACCAGCTTAGCTATGTATCTGCTGAGGTACCTAACCTCACTGTAGTTTCTTTGAATATTATGAACATTGCAAATTCAGCACATTCTCACGCCATATTAAGCGTATTTCACACTTCACGCAAGACCACTTCAGCGTTACGGACGTGGATGTCATTTTAACGTAGAGGAATATTAATACACCTTAACGTACGTGTGAATGTATTACGTGATTCCCGTGTTTAAAAACCATGAAAGTAAATACACATTTAGACAATGTTGTGACAATTTTATATAATTCAAATAGATATAGTGAACATACATTCACCAATTATGTCGTCTTGGTAGGTAGTGAAATCTGCAACAAAAATGATTATTTTTTTTATTTTTAAAAGTATGTATAATAAAGAGATTTCATTATAAGGATTATCAGCTATGTTTAGTAGATACAATAAAGCGTCAATAGTTATTCTTTATTATTAGTTATTTCTTCTAACACTGCCTCGTTGGTCTAGTGTTTGCGAGCGCAACTGCTAAGCTAGAAGTTCTGGGTTTGATCCCCGGTCGGGCAACATATATTAGGTTTATCTATTTGAAAATGCCCAGTAGCAGTCCGAAGTCTGGATTTGTGACCGGTGTATGACAATAGCCTCGCCTATTTCATGGGAGCTAAACATAACTGGTGAAAAGTGGGTATGTACAGACCTATACCTACCTCTTCGGTAAAATACAGGCATGATGTTATATAATAATATCTACTTAATATTATTAAGCTAAGTATTTATTTACGATTACTATGATAGTATATCACAGTACTTACAGATTGTTTAATTATGGTTTGAACCTATGGACAGTTGACACCAGCGGCGATTGTAGGTACCTACAACAAAATTACATAACCACCGTTAACAAAATACTTGCATAATATGTAATAAAATATGCAAGAAGCCTTTATATTTACCGCGGAGGTATATCTTGATGACTACGCTTTGTACTGAGGTAACAATGGATGCATTCATATTTCCAATTACGTAGTTGCCAATTCATAAGCTTATTAAAATATTTTAGCAGGTAGGCGATAAGGTGCGACGTGTGACGCATCGTCAGAGCTTAGTCCCACTCGCTTGATTATGAATATAATTAATCAAAGTCATTATCAGTTTTCATTGATCATTGTTGGTGTTTTTGTTTTGCAGCAATGCCACAGTAAATTAATTACAACTGCTATAAATTTTTAACTATGTTCTTTGTTAACTTTTTAGTACCCATCCGTAAATCGCCTGCCTAATCATGACCTAAAAACTTCAGACAATCGGGTTGGCTAACCCCTAAGAAATCTGCACTGGAGCAGCATTGTGGAGTACCTACACTCCATATCTTCTCAGTTCAGTTGGCTCACACTGACATACACTTCATATCTTCTCAGTTAAGAGACTTTAGAACATTTAAGAACAATTCAAGATTCAATTAGTACTTACTCGTAGAAGTGACTTTTATCTTGTGGAAAAGCGGAGCCTCCTACTACAGGCGCTCTGTGCTTAAAGGGAGGCTCTAGTAAATAAAGAATTGTTATTAAATTATTATTATTATGAGTTGGACTTTTTTCTCCCATTTCTGGGGTATTTTTCTACTGTCGCGGGCTATGAGCCAAACGACAAAAACATTTTTAAATGCCATCTAATGATGATGAAATTTGTGACTATTCTGCAATTATTAATTACAATCATTGTTATTATTATTATACATATTATCTTAACTCTTACCTAACTCAATTTACATTGATATCGTTGTTCTACGACTTACTTACGAAAAAGAAACTTTAATTGTATAAACTTAAAACAGATGCTTACCTTACCGAGACTCCTAACGTCGTGATGTAACAGCATGATGGACTGTGACCTAACAACCAATTACTGCTTATCTACTTAAAATCTACGTGTACATGTATGCAGGTAGGTCGATCTTTCTTACGATCCTCCGCCTATGTAATGCCGGGTTGAGTGATCTGTTTATGTACATCACCAGTGATGTACATAGATCGATAAATATTGAGTTTACGTGGACTATGTTCACTTTTGATAGGATTGTAGATGCGTCTCAGGGGATTCAAATTTATATGTCATATTACGAATTCAACTTTGTACTTTGATAGACTCAACCCTTGTAATTACTTTTTGTATCATATCAATCTAATCTAATCATAATCTCAAAAAGAATTTGAAATATTGAGCAGCTGATCCTCCTTATTTTTTTTCATTCTATGCTTATCCATATGCCACCGACATTTTGAATAAACGAACAATCAGTTTAAACATTCACTTTGAGCGAGTGGATCTCCGCGATATGTCATCTAAAGCTAAGTGTATATAAAAAGAGATTATTATCAGATGACCTTATCGCTAATACAAATATTGTTACGTAAATTTGAAGAAAGCTAAATGCCTTGATTTGACTGTAAGTACGAATTCAATGACGTAATATTGTAGGCAGACTGATAATAAATACAACATAAATTGATTGATGACGGATGTGTAGATTGACTACCCAAATTATTAAATCATTGAACTACGAAAATTGTAACTTTGACCCTTGCCTTGGTGAGACTACAGTAGGTACTCGCGAGGGTATTAAAATCTTAGACACTGCTAACTTAACGCAAGTGTGAAACTTTTCTCCGTGCGACACATATGATACATACTATAAACGACTTAATTATGCATCAAGCACCCGACCTTGAAAACGTCACAGGATAAATACAATATTTTTATTCGCACGCATAAAATTTGTTAGTACGCGTAGTTCGGTAACAGGAAAATCATTGACATAGCGCACTGCGCGCGATTACTCTGTGGCTACGCGTTCGGGCGGGCGCGAGCTTTCCTCCCCGCCGGGCGGGCGGCGCACGCGCATGCCAGTCCCTGCGCGGCGTTACTCGCGGCAACATGTCTCCCGTGTGGATCGTGCTCGCATTGCTCCCCATACTCGGTAAGTCCCCGGACCAGAGAAAGTGATTGGGATCGACGCGACGCAGTGAAAATCCGGAAGTGTTACACACAGGACTGTTATCGTGTTGCTTACCAGCACCCTCATCCCCCAAATGTGATTAGATTTCAGAAATGAATAATACAGTGCTAAATGTATTGTATGCATGTGAGGAAATGGGTAATTGTGTTAGTGTATCAGTATCGAGGCGCGTGCGTGCGCGAAGATGCGTGATAGTGCAGGACGTCCGGGCGCGTGGGAAATAGCGATAATTGTAATTACAGGAATTAGGAAATAATTAATGTTTAAACAATCGGTTCTTACTTTGTAACTAATTGTAGTCACTAGGAAATAAAGTAGCTTATCACTTCACTTAAATTAACTTGTTTTACATAGAAATCGCCAAGAAATACCATTTCAAACGTTAGGTTGTGGTTAGTAGTTTAGATATTTTATTAATATGGGTTTAACATGCATTTTCATGTTATATTATTTTTTCTTCACTAATTAATCTAGGTTATTTAATCTAAATGACGTTAAACTAGCATAAACCTAATTTAAACTCCAACATCTAATTACAGAAGATATTGAAAATTAAGTAACACTGTTGCAATTTTAATCTAAATTGGATTTCGAGTCGTGAGATTACGTCCATCCGCACAAACTAATGTAGGTAACGTCGCATGCCGATACATTAATCTCGCTCACCCGATTGTGGGTTATAACGAGAAGTAATAAAACCGGTATTGGTCTGTCATTGATGGATAGGCGTAGTTATTGGAGCTTCCTTACGTAGTGCATCTCATCTGCAAGCGCTATGTGAGAGGTGCAGCCTGTACGGTACTACTGCGGCGCTTGCGCAACTATCCGATGCACTTTCCATGCCGTGCGCTCGCGCCGCGCTCGCAAGCGATCGTACATCGCGACGATAATCGATTCCCCGGATTTGCATAAGTGATTTTCTCACGGTCCGCTCTCCAGGAGAATTAGGGCGCATGACCGCCAGAGAACGGTTGCCACTCAAGGTTCCGATGCGCACACTTCAAATTTAGACCCTTTTGTTAAACGCATTAAAAACATAATCCATTTTATCCAAATATCAGCTATTCTATTAAAAATTTGATAGTCAAGACGGTGATTCTTGAAAGAACTTCTAGGCCCACATCACTACGCTTGTTGACCACTTATTATCACGCTATACCAACCATTGGAACCGACTAATTTTTGTCCTCAATTTTTTATAGATATAATAAAATAGTATTACTGGCATACCGTCTCAAGAGGCTCATTCCGAGTCGGTAACAGGTGCATTGTGATAAGGTCTCAAATTGACCAAAAAAGGCCGCGTCCTGAGTTGCCCTTGAAATGACAATATGGTACTCGTATTTCAAAGTTGAAAACATTTGAAACATATATGAAAATACATATAATATTATATCATCAATTTTAAAAAATCCATACGCGATGTTGTGATAGAGGCTAACTTCCGTTTTGTTCAAATTACCTTTGTTTTTGACTGTTCAAGTCATACATACTGCGTTTGCGGGTTGGTGACCGCAGTCAAAGTAACAAGCTTTTACCGGTATGCTAGAGTTCTTCACCATCTAACGATTTTACAGTAAATAATCACCTGGGGCACGTCGAGACAAAAATATGAACATTCAAACGTCAAAGGTTCTTAGTCGTATGAAATACGATAACTTAACATTTATAGTTGTTGCATTAAGATCAGAATTTGGCATGTTTCACTATCGAGTCTCGCGTTATATCCATCTGACAAAAATAAGAATATTTATTTGGTCATGATATCGTGAGAAAAAGTCTTACTTATATAAGCAGAAATGAAAGTTTTATTTCTGAAACCTATCGGCTAGATGTGGCACGCATTTGTCTAGAGGTCACTGATGGATGATATGTTTGCACACCTACACAACTAGAAGGCGTTGATTGATAGCATTTACGATGCGTCACTATTGAAAACGGTAGATGGATGCCACAATTTTATTCTATAGTCCTATTCTGAGTTGACACACTGGGATTATTATTGTTAAATTTAGCGTACAAAGTACCAACCAATTATATGTAACCACGTAATATTTTTTTAAAAGTTAAACTAATCGTGGACGGAACGTGTCTTAAATATTTAACAACCCTATTATTGCTTTAAAACATACAGACTATGTGGCTTAATCTCCAAGTAAACTTTAACTAGAATGTTGTTGATGACTCAGTAGCGTGGTGGTGACCTTGACTGCCGAACTGCGGGTCCCAGGTTCTTATTCTGGCTGGGGCAGTTATTTATTTCTCTGATAAATATTTGTTCTTGGGTCATGGATGTTAAATTGTGTTGATTTATATGTGTCTACCCCACCCGCACAGGCCTAGACGAGGGTATGAGTATGAGGCGAGGGTATGAGTGTGTAGCTTTTATTATTATTTATCAATGTGAGGAAGCCTAAACGTAAAAAAAGGATTTTACAGTCGTAAGTTTGTAGATAAAGTGCTTAAAATAAGCTAAATCTTTGTTCTTGTTCAAGGTCTGTCACAGTTGTCATAGATGGCACTGGATAGGTGGTTCTGCATGATCGTACTATCCATAAAAGCTAAAATAAACTAAAATTTTATTACTTATTACTTATTTATTTTATTCTTATTTATTCATAAAAGCTTCTGCCAGGAGTAGTCCTTTGTCGATTCAAATTAAACCTTCTTTAACGCGACTGCTTGTTTGCAACAAATTGACAAACTCACGAGGTGCAGGACTTGCACTATTAAGTATTCTGTGGTACAGGTGATAATTCATGCGTGTAACGGATAAAGTCTACCTTCGCAAGGTTTCCGCAATCCGTATGAATTAATCAGAAGTATCATGATTCGTATAAAGTTACGCACATATTAAGTTACAAATAGGTCATTTTAATTTAATTACATTGCAATTATGTTATAATACTATTCGATGTGCAAGGCTCTTTACAATGCTACTCCTCCAATGTCGTAGTATTGTAGCAGTGCATAGCAGGGCCAGTGCTATGAGTGATACTGGAAATAAAGGCTATTTAAAAAATAAACATCATCGAATAACAAAATAATATAAACCCGCACAACTTTTAAATTATTGTGCACTCAATTAAATTATAATTAGTTAGTATGTAATTAGTTACTTACGCAAGGTCAATTTCTGAATAAAATTTTTGTGGTGATGGATTGATCTGATTAAGATGGGGTGACAGCCAGCCAGCAATCGAACTCGCCTCTCACTCGATACGCACAAATAACTATTCTATGTTATGTGCGATTTAAAGTCAGGAAACCTGCATGCCTAAGAACTCTCCATAATGTTCTCAAAGGCATGTGAAGGCTGTCAATCTGCAATTGGCTAGCGTGGTGGGCTAAACTCTCAATCGCGAGAGGAGACCCGTGCCCGCCGAGACAATGGGACAAAGAAAGGGTTGTAGTGTGGTGTAGGAGTGGGGTACGTATAACACACGGGGCAAGACTAACACTTTGAAATATCTCTTCAAGTACACATAATGTTCAAATCTATGTCGGTTACCGACACTGTTGTTAGTTGTTAGTTGTAACTGCGTAGTAAATTAAAATAGAAAATATGTGCCTGCGCATAACTATTCGAAATTGTCTCGTCTTGCCCACCTCATTATACCTGTATTTAATTCTAAGTACATTTAATTCTGTATTGACATAAAAGTTGGAAATTCTTGAAGTCTGAATTGAATATCGACCCTCGGACACTCTCGAATCGCATTTCATAGCTCTGTCTTATTAGCAAGTTATCTAGATGAGCCACGATGCGATGTGCCGATTGTATACTTATAAAGTTGTGTATGAAACATAATAATTCACTAAGTTAAACAAATGGTTATTTAAATCAAACCGTTAAAGGAATAAAAACAATTACGCAGTAACAGATTCGCGACCAAAGCAAGCCGGCAAGGGTTATATGGTCACGTAAATTTTAGTGACCCGCTGACCTTTCCAGAAGATGCTCCGAGCACACCTCGCGGCACTCGTTTGCGCTCGGAACGGCCGCTCGGGCGCGCGACCTTACGCAACCGATGCTATCAAACGCTAGGGCTAGAAACGTTACGTTAAATCTATGATAGGAGGTTAACTGCAGCCTTTGAATATTTTAATGGTCGGATGATTCATTTGACAAGAAGGCGAGTGACCGGCATGGAGATCTGAGAGTATACCAATACTGCGATTGTATGATCACATGAATTTATCGTCATGTGGGCCTTTGATCGTAGCTGTCAAGTAAAGATTTGACAGCTACGTCAAATAATAACACTCTTGTGAAAACATAACATCACGCCTGTATTTCCCCAAGGGGTAGGCAGCGGTGTGTACGCACCGGGCACAAATCCAGATTCCGAGCTGCATTTCAAGTTAGAAAAACCCAATGTTTGTTGCCCACCCACGACGTTGTTGATCGAACCCAGGTTCTCCAGCTGACCGCTCGTTGATAAATAAGATTATAATATGCTCCACATGAGCCTTAGGTATTCTTGTTAAAATCGTTAGATAGTGTAACGGAATACCAAAATATAAATTATATCCTAACATTTAACATATTAATTATATCAATGATCACTAAGCGCATAAGCTGGCACCTTTTGCGTAATTTAATATACAGACAAAAATTACTTTTAACTTTCCTTGCATTTAATACATTTTTGAGTCTGTATAAAACCTTAAGAAAACTTGTTTCAGCAAGCTTCCGAGGAATAAAAGTTGCAGATACCGTGCGCTGGACGTCTGTGTTCTGTATACATCACTAATCTGACCTAATTAAATAATGAGTGCTGTAAAACCGAGGCAGCCCTAGTGTTGCACGCATGGGAACCTCTCCGTTTAACCTCCGCTGGACTGTCTCACCTCTCGCACTAACGTTCACTAGATTACCGCGAGTGATGCAACCGAAGCCTACTCCCAGCCGACTCAATCACGATTCACTTGCGCTTTTTACAACATTACATTTTATAATACATGTCATTTGCGCATGAGCCTCTCGCCAGCGGTTTTAAAGATACGATATCTCTAAAAATAACTTTACTTGACTAAATAGAAAAAGTTTTAACACCAATGTGGTACATTAACTTGTTTTAGTCCCATGCTGTAAGAAATAATTTACATTCACTTGCTAAATATACTTTCTTAGTAAGAACAGCGTTTGTTCGATAAACTTTGTTAAATTGAATTATACATCCATCCAGCCTTTCAGAGTCGAGATAGATATTATTTAATTGCGGGAAACCTTTATTTATTTATTTATTTATTTAATATTTATGCACATACACGATAAGACATACATAAACACAATATTACATGAAATTATGCACAAAGGAACTGCTTATTTCCTATAGACATTTCTTCCAGCAGCCCTGTGAATGGTACAATCAAACTGATGGTTGAGATCTTTTCAACAATTACTCATGTTTGGTAAAAGCTGCTTACGAGTAAAAACCTAAGTCTAGAACTTGTTTTAAAACTAATGTATAGTATTTCATCACTTGCTTTTATGTTGGCTTGGGAACAAGCCGTGTGGGAACTCGTTAAAGGCGGTCACCGGGCTAACCGCATAATGACTGCGGTTCACTGCGTTTACTAGGTGTTGCACTGTTATCTAAAAATATCTTAATTAAACGCAGTAGTTAATAATTAATGGTGTAGTAATATTGTTTGACATAAGGCTTTTTCTTGGAATTTTACATGAATTAATAAAAACCATAAAACCGTTTGACGTGTTATATTTTTGTTTCTAATAGGTTAAAAGAAATAATAAAGATATTCATAATATATGTATATTCAAAATAATTCTTCACATTTAGGTACTTATTATTAGTTTTAAAAAGAGGCTGTTTACCTAATAGGTTTATGTTTTTCCCCTGCCCTGTGGTTTATTGGTATTAAATCTATATAAAAAAAAACTGTTAAACAATTATGGTACCTACCCTTTTGTTCAAATAAAGAATCAGATTCGCTATTGATTAACATAACGTTATAATTTCCTCATTTCGAAACTGCAGATTTATAATATACGTCTGTGATGACCAAACCATCGTAGTCATAATACCATCCAATAAGTTATGATAGATTTCTATTGCAATATTTTGTTTGTACAGTATCGATCTTTTGCTCGTTAGCTCACACATTAATTATGTAAAGTATTGCGCTTCCTAACAGGAATATTGATAATGACGGAAGACTAATTGCCAACGCACCGATAGATATTTACTTAAAATGATTTCACCTACATATCTTAATTGATCATTATGATCATATGAATTAGGTCATTAAAAATTAGTGTTGTTCGTCTAAAATATGTTTTTCAGTTGAATGGAAGTAAAAGTTTGACGGTCACTCAACATCAAAGAGCATAACCGAAATCAGTTTATTATGCATAAAAATGATTCAAATCCGCAGCCTAAAGATACGTAAACATGTAAGCCTACAAACTTGATGGCACATTTTACATAATTCTAACATTTTATTGTGGTCATATTATTATGTATGGGCTGTAATATTAAACATTAATATCACGACATGTGTGCTTAGTTAGTTATCCTGGACGTTTAAGGGGTGGCCCTGTCACCAGGGTGAAACAATAATGAGTTTTCGAACGAAAAAACTTGATTCAATTTTTTTTATTGTCATAGTTCCATAATCGTACGACATAATAAATATATGACAATGATTAAATTTTTAATTGCTTACAAAATTCAAAGGTAAATTATTTTTGTGATATACCGTAGAAGATGGCTTAGTAATCCTTAACGATAGACGATTTTATGGATGTAACACTTGTAACCTAAGTTTCCACCAAGTAACCATTATTTAGCGAGAAAACACACAACCTAATCATTATGCAATTTGTCTTGCGGTTAATGATTACAATGCTTGTATACGCGTTAAGTAATAACAGTCTTTACCAAAGACCGGCAAGTAAATGGAAATATTCAGTGACCTATCTTTTATTTAAAACATTCTGTAATAAGTATAATTGTTTTGGAACGACCGTGATGTGGAATCAATGATATGACATAATCAGATAAATACTTTTTTTATTGATGTAAGATAGTAAACGAGCTTGCAGCACCAACAACCGCTGCCACCGATAACTGTCAACCAGACTAATAAATACTAGGATATTGGTTAGTCCAGTTAGCAGTAAGAAAATTTGTTGGTCAGTTCATTAATGGGTATGATGACTGGGCCAGGGGTTTTAATGATGTTCCTGTTAGTTAGTGATTATAAAAGTCTAGTTGATAATTGTTAGTATAAGTCGAGACTTATAGATTGAAATCTATGTCAGTAATAGATGCGTTGCTAACCCTTTGGACTAAGGTCATCGCCTATAAAGAAATGTAAACGGAAACCACACCTTTCTGACCGGACCACAATTGCTTTAAAAACAATTATCACGCGGAAGAAAGACTAAGAATTCCTTAAAAATTTTTTTTTACATAATGTTAAAAATTTGTCAATGTTAATTTATGTTTAATGCAGTGTTTGCTATAGCATATTTCCGCAGGCCATGGCCACCTTCTTGTCACCTCTGAGAAGGAGCATATTCCATCTCGCTGCACGTGTGCGCATTGGCGGATAGCTGCCAAGTATTTTGGTCTTGTGAAAGCCTCCGACATGACTTAACGACATTTATTTTACTAAAACAACTGGAAACGATGTCTTTAGAGGGAGATCGCTGTTACTTTATATCATCGATCGGTTGAAAATTTCTCAAGCCGTGCGACTATGTGAAGAGCCCATCATAGTGTTTGATCCATACTCATACATGAGAAGTTTTAAAGAAGAAGTAGAGATATGCCATAGGCGCTGTAAAAGTGAAGCCACGTAAACGTCCCAGATTAGGACGTCTGTTTAGTCTGCATTTCGCAGAGTAACGAGCACAACGCATGTAATTTTTTTTATTAGAACATTTTTAGTCTAAATTTTTTAGTTTTTAATCTATAAAGGCACTGAATTCTATGGAGGTGGCATATCTAAATCATTGGTTTAACCGTTATTAATTTTCCGTGTAGGAGGAGCTGAAAGGTTCAACTGTCGCACTCGCATCCTTGGTGCATACTATGCTGACGTCAAGTCCGGATGCAAGGCTTTCCACGTGTGCGTGAGGGTGGCTGGGGGAGGGATCCGGGACTTCAGGTTCTTCTGTCCCCCCGGCACCCTGTTCCACCAGGAAGCGCAGACGTGCACCGACTGGGGTGACGACGACCCTCTCGCCTGCCCCGCGGATATCTACGACGGTCAGTTCGATCTCTACAAGATCGGATCCGGTGAGCGCTTTGCTACTAACAACGCTGTATGTAATGCCGTTTGTTTTCTTCGCTGGATAGTTAAAAAAATCGTGAGATAAATTTAATGATGTATTATAATAATTTATCTGTGATTTTGCAGGTAGAAGTACAAAAATACTAAGTTTAGGGAGTTTTAATATTCCAGATTTTTTAATTTATCAGGTCAATTTTATTGAGCACATTCAGCAGATGCTGGTCAATAGGTACAAGGTACTTAATAGAATGCCAAGGCTGCGATATATCGAAATTAACAAACATAAAAGACTGAAACATCCACTTTACTTAATGACGCTTAGTAAACTGTATCAAGTCAAGGCTATGTATGCTTTCCAATGTAGATGGCAAATATTTAATTAAAAATAATATTATCTTAGCCTCAAATAGTAAGTAGAGTTAAATCGATAAGCTTTGGCAGTTTGCTTGCAAAACATTTGACGCACCCTATACACAGTCAATGCACGATTCATGAGAATGAAAATACAGTGATACTCAGTGAATATGAATCGTGCATCCTGTGTTTGGATACAGATAGAACTTAAATAAATGGCTAGAATTCTTCGATTGCGTATCAAGCTTTAGCCTGCTGTAATAATGTATTGTAATTATGGTAATTTGATGATGAAGTAGTCCCACCGATTATTGATTTATCGCTATTATATTTAATGTAACTATAATCAGTGATTAGCTGAATTTGTCTCAAGCCACGAACAAGGGGACAAAGGGACTTATTTTAGTTAATATGAGTTGGTACTAAAACAAATATTTCGTTAGTATTATATTGGGATTACAGACCGTACAGGCTCACTAGTTATACTCTTAGTGAGGAACAACTTGTGGGATCTTAGTCAGTGTGTAATCAGTTCTGAGGACCTGCAGAGACTTTGTTACTCAGAGCTTTTCTAGAATTTCAAAGAACCTAAAGAGTAATAACTCATATTGAGATTAATTGAGAATGATGAAAACTATAATTTGTTTAATAACATTATATGGATATTACACTGATAGAAATTAAAAATGTCTATTTGGGCTGTTGGGAAAAAAACATTTTATAGTGGTTACGGACGTTAAGTTAGTACAATCATTTCAACGATTTTAATACCCGCAGGGTTTGACACGAAGAAACTGTCGGCACCTGTGAACCGGGACGACGAAACCGAGTTTGGTCTTCAACGAGCCGAGACCGGCGACCGACGCCTCTCGCAAAACAATGCCCCGTCGAATGGCGCTTCGGACCTAAGAGCAGCGCATTCATCAGACTTCTTCAGCGGCCAGCGCGACCGCGGCCGGGATGAGCCCGTCCCCCACTCGCCGTCAGCGCCTGCCCCCCAACGCCAATCGTTCAGACGAGTCACGACACCCCGCTCCGTACCCACAACCACCCAGTACACCCAATATACTACTGTGCCCTCCCTCGCACCACCACAACCTTCCAGCCCCTCACAATACGACCTTAACAAGCGCAAGCTTATTAGAAAACGTCCAATTTACTCAACAACGACACTCGCGCCTACCACATACGCTCCCAGCACCACCCAAGTATTGACGTATAATGACCAGCAAAACTCTAACCAGCAGCGAAACCAGTTTAAAAACCATCAATATTTTATCCCCACCACTGCGAGTATCCCTCCTCAATACAGGGACGAGTATGTAGAGGTGAGCAGGGTGACCCCAAAACAAAACAGATATTACTCTAACAACCCAACTCCGACAGCTTTTGCGCAGTCGACAACAATACCTCCAGCGACCAAGAAAGAGGGGCTTGTAGAAATTTACAATTACGAGTCTCAATCCACTCCCGGTTATCAATCACAAAATGAGAACAGACCATTCAAAGTACGTAATAGCTTTAACGTTGTACCGGAGGCACAAAGAGAACCCGACTTCGTGAGGACTAAGAGTTTAAATGGAAACTACAACAATGTTCGAGGAAGTCCTTCAACAACAGTAGATTACAATTCATCTCGTGGCTTCGTCACCAGCACCCCAGCATACAGGAACTTTAACAGCGTGTCCTATGAGCCGGAAAAAAATAACTTTGCCCAATACTCAGGAGGCAAACAGAGCAATTACAATTACAATGATTCCCCTTCAACCACGCCAACGACAACAACTTACGCTACTACCCCAGCCAGCCATTCTTCAAGTTTCAACACAGCGGCATACAATACTAACCTTGCGTTCAACACCCAATCAGCAAACTACGCTGAGAGTGACGAAGACGATGGACAATACCGACCACCGCAGGGAGAGGACGACGGCCAATACAGGCCGGAACTTTATGAGCGAGAGAGAGAACTTCTATCAGGCGCTCACTCTCTCAACATTGCTGCTAGCGGAAACAGGCTACCCGAAGAACGCGAAAAGGCACACGGTAAACAGTCATTGCATAAATCGAACTCCAAATCAGCCGCTGTACCCAGACCGTTCAGGCCTGCACCAACTCCGTTTGCGCCGTCTACTCCTGAAATTTATACGACCACATTGAGGCCACAGACGGAGCCCTCGAGCACCCAGCGAGTATTTGATTATTATCAAACGTACACTACGACATCCAGGCCTTACGAGCAGCCTTCGTCGCCTGAGCCGACCAATTACGTGCAGTTAAGTAACGCTCCCGTCAGGATAACAACAACATTAGCGCCCAGGAATATTGAACAACGAGTTCCAAGCCGTGAAACTGTTCCACCACAGGTGGCTTCCACTTCTCCCCCGAGACCGCCGTCACGGCCGCCTCACTTTGCCAATCCTGCCAGTAAGAAGGAAGACAACAGCTACGATTACGCCTACTACGATTCGGATCCAGGATTCTCAGAGTATGATCATATAGAAGAGTTTGGCAGAACTAAATCTAGGGCATAGAATTACTTTGTATAATGTACACTATTCACTGCCATTGTTTTAGTCGCCTCTTTAGATAAGTTTTGTAAGAGATACAATTTATTAAGGTAAGAATTAGACAAGGTATTCTCGTACAATCTTCAAAGTAAAAGCAACAAGTTCTGGAGATTTTACTGAAACATCAAATGTCTCGTTGGAGAGCAAAGGGAAATACGACGATTTATAGAAAAGACGAGGATTTTTCCATAAAAATGAGCGGCAATAATTACTCAAGGTATATTTGCCATACTACGAATACGTTACACGATTCAGTTAATTATTCTTTCCGGCTCATTTAGTATCTAAAGAGGCTTACCTACCAGTAGTAAAGTTACCCTAAATTATTTTGTGATATTATTACGAATCTATGTTCGATTAGGTAAGTTATAATTATAATGGTTGTACGTAATATATATCCAGCCACAAATGTATCTAAAGAGGATCCTGCAATTTATGCTTAAGCTGTAGATTTATTTCTTTCTCATAAAGTACAATATTATGAGTAACAAAACATAGTAAATACTTCTTTGTAAATAAAGTTTTCGTGAAAACAATGGCTTGTGTTGTTATTCCGTGTACATTAACCACATAAAATATGTACGTCATCCATGCATCATCATTCATGTATATGGGAAAGTAATAGTAGTAGTAGTCTCATATTAAAATGCAATGCAGGGCTGAAAATAGCCCTGCGAAAATGGTACCTAATATGCCGAAATTGTAATACAAGCCGATTAAAGTCTCGATGGCAATTAGTATTTTACCTTACTCTATAGGGAATCTGTATTACGGAATAATAATAAAAAAAAATTGTGTGTACTTATGTACACGCGTTAGAAGATATACTTCTTTGTATAACCTTTGCAAGAACAACCTGCACTGTCGATGTCTTATTTCAATCAGCATGACATTGACGTTGTCACAAGAAGAACAACTG
The DNA here is from genome assembly GCA_018250895.1 of Carterocephalus mandan. NCBI lineage: Eukaryota > Metazoa > Arthropoda > Insecta > Lepidoptera > Hesperiidae > Carterocephalus > Carterocephalus mandan. Next base: position 2,313 of record DWTT01000154.1, on the reverse strand, counting down.
AAAATAAATAATTTTCGAGAAACGACGCGCTTCGACGTGATTCAAAAAATTAAATGTCACCTGCTGCAACGGTGATAAAACATAGTAAGTAAATCTGCATGCCTGAGACTTCTACATTTTATTTTCAAAAGCATATGAAGTCTGTCTTGAACTGAACTGTAACTGTCTGTTCCGTTTATAGTATAGATAGAGCCTAGCATAGACCTAGTATAGACCGAGTTATGCGAGGATAACGGGCGGGTCGTTGGTGACCGCTAGAGGTAAAATTTTATGGGCGCTACCGTGCTTCGAAGGGCACTGTCCCGCTTACATATGGCAAAAATAATCGTCGAAAACGAAAAAAAATCGTCGATTATTACAAAACTAGTGCCACCTAGTGTCGAATAGCGCAACAACAATGGGTTATGGTTATAAAGCTGTGCAGCAGTTACTACAACTACTCAAAGCTAGATGGCAGTATAAAAGAAAAATTGTCATTTGTGTCTATTCAAGAAATAATGCTAAGACTAGGACTTATTAGGATATCACAGAGCCCATTGGTGTGTTCTCTTTGATATCCCGGGGCCTCACTACATGCGCAGAAAGGCTGTCGAGGGAGTTTTAGTATGTAGGAATCTCACGTTCCCCGGCTCAGATGAGTTCCCCAGCCTACCCTCACCTTTGGTCGGGTATCTTTCAAAGGTTTCCCACGCATTATAAATAAAAAGGTACTACACAAAGTTAGGGGAAGATCGTTACCTTTCGTACGCGGGGCACATTTATACAGTCAAAATAAAACTTCAACGAAACAACGTACTTAGGTACTACCTACAGAGAAAATAATATAAGCACGTACAAAGAAGTACAAGTACTATAACGAAACAATAATACGCATTCACATACGAAGTTGCAACCCTTATGCGTTCAACAACTGGGCACGGGTCTCCCCCACAAAGAAATCTGCGGAAGGTCTAGAGTTTCTAGAGCATCACGCTGCTCCGATGCGGATTGGTGGAGGGGTTAGTGGCCAACCCAGTGTCGAATGTAAGTGAATAACGTAGCGTCCATAGACTCGCATCAATAAAATTACATGAAATGAAATGATAGAGTTAAGCGATAACGGGCCCGATCGGTTTGTGGATGGGTGACAACTAGTGGAAAAATTTCATGGGTGCTACCGTGCTTCGGAGTTTTAAACTTGTTTTCACCATTGAAAACAATCGTCAAGCCTTAACGAAGACCTTCGGGTGGCTTGAGAACATGCATATCTATTATTAAGTAAGAAAACCTTTAATTTATTTTGACATTAAAATTAACACGATATATTAATATGTTCCTAAGCTAACATAGTCCTTACTACGCTCGGTCACCTGATTCTTGCCAATGGTGTTTATGTTGTAGGTCAGCCAGTAGGTATTTACGTAAATAATGACAGGAAAATCTCTTTGTCTGAGGACTTGTTAGTCATAATAATAATAGCATTTTTTATTCTTTAATGTAACAAGGAAATATGTAACTTTTATGACTTAAAATTAAGGTTGAGTAAAAATGTATATACTTATATTCTTTATGGTCGAGTTTCCAGCATTGAAAGAAAACTATTGTCAATTCAAAATAATTCCAGTGCCTTATGAATAAATAGGGTTTTCTATTTTAAAATGAGCAGATTTTTTATTTAATTCATTAACTTTAATCTATCTGCGGTTAGATGCATAATATGTATGACACTAAATTATCCGAATCATCTGGGTGTATATAAGAACAAACACTTCTTATGTACCCCATACATATACGTATACACTAAGTAATAATGTACTGCCAAAATTAAATAATAACCGTCATTGACCTTTTATGCCTTCGTGAACTAACAACCGGTGATTAATCTATCCATTCACCTTCTGTAGCGTCTGTATATTAAGTGGTTATAGCACTTTAATAATTACTTGGTATAGGTGAACTACACACAAATATTGAGCTGACGTATACATTATAGTAAAATTCAAATAGGTTATTCTGATAAAAAAAGTGTATGTGTTTGTGAATAGTTTATGTACACGCGTTAGAAGTTATACTTCTTTGGCGTAGCAAGATAAAAATCTTTTCAAACATTTTATCTTTCGCCTTAATCTACGTTTGTAGAAAAAACGACACTAACAATAGAAAAAAGGTATATAATAGATTGAAAGTTTTATTATAACGCATTATCAAGTTAAATAAAGTTTATTTAGATATCACAAAAAATCACCGGAATGAGCCCACAGACTTTGACAATTGAAAGTGTACACTGTCAAACCATTTTTTGACAATGTTGACTATAGCTAACTTCATGGTGTC
>DWTT01000153.1:0-19905 GCA_018250895.1 Carterocephalus mandan | reverse complement strand
ACCTAGACTTTCGTTAAGCGTGTGTAATCACCTCATAGCGAAATAAATTATTTGAATTTGAATTTGAATTTGAAAAAGTATGTTTTTTGGACATATTGAAATTATCGGCTTTTTAAATTTTTACAAATACAAATACAAATTCATTTATTGCCACAAAAATAGAACAAAAGACATATGGACAAAAACACATTGAAATACAAATTTACACCAAAATAAAAAAATATATCCTAATAAAACTTTTTTTTTTTTGGGCAAAAGGAGGTGTCTCTGAATAGGGCTTAAATGGCCCATACAGTGCTGTTTTTCAGACATAAGGTCTTTTTAACGCATTTTTGGAGATTTAGAGATTCCTGTGTAACATAAAACCTCCTGTGGACGACATCACGAGAATGTATGAGAGAGAAAGCTTTCGTGTATACATGTCGAGGGTTTGTGTGTTCGTAAACTAAAAACCGCCTAGATACTATACGTAGTATTCGTACATCTATCGCCCACCTTAGATATCCACAGGTATCCTACACACGACAGGCGTGTGCCAAGACTGATCAAATGCTAATTCTGATACAGAAGGCTGATATTTTATATGTATGAGTGCACAAACGTTAATGATTTGTAAGTGTAAGTATGTGACTAAAGTGGGCGTGTCATTCATATTATTGGCTATTGACATATTTTCATTTAAACCCTCCGCTAGAGTTTATATCACCAATAGTCCTTTAGCAAGGGGGGTTAAATGTGTAATTAATGCAGTGTATAGTCAGGGGACGTAACATATTTAGCGACGACTGTGTAGTGAAGTTACATGGTTTTAGATCTAGAGGTAATTATATGCAATCATTAATTTAAATCGTTTTGTATGACTAGAAAGTCGGTAGTACCCCGTAGTCGAGTATTCCCATAGTATGTTTGCTTGGTCCCATCTACGAAATATGCACCACATCGTCTTTAACGACGTGTCATTGGGCATGGGTATGTGTGTTATTACGTAACCCAAGGTTTTGGACTATCTATGGGTCTCATATAAAAACTAGATAACGTTAATAATACTAACTAACCAACTAGTACGTGACAATGTACTTTAATCACTTATTTTCTGGAATACGTTTAAAAACTCTATTTGAATTTGTATGATCTTGTATTTCATATATGAAATATTACCATAATAAATTTTCTTTGTTTTCAATATGCCAAAAAGGTTGCGTTCTTATAAATAGTCCAATACTGAAATCTGTCGAAATAATTCTGTTTAACTGTGCACTGTTTTTGTGTTAAAACATTTTTATTATCGTGAAAATGCGAGTGGAAGACTTCGAATTATTTGTGTTTGCGGCTTTCCCATATTGTGTGTTTAAAAAATCACAAATTTGAGTTTGTACAAATAACTCATCCATTAATTATCATCTCAGATTTATAATCTATACAGATCTGAATGTTTCACTCTCATTGTTACGATAATAACTGTACTTCCCCATTTAATGAGTTGTATTTGTGTCATTCCATCCTGTTGGTCAAAATGGCGTAAAGTTTTTCATAGATGAATTTTTTCATTCGATAAAAACAAATGACTTATTTCTAGAAATACTCTTTTCTTTCTAATGAAAACAAATGTTTCATGGAATGAATGAAGTCAACCTATGAATATTTTTACGCAACCCACCTGTTTCATAGCAAAGTCACCATTCATGTGCTACATAACCTTGAGTCATATAATTATGTTCGTCCAATGCTTAGTTTCATGTTGGCAACTGATATCCATTTCAAATAGCTGCTAGACATATATATATTTCAATAACTTGTACTACATTGAATATTAAATTCTGATCCTGTGGAAGCTTATTGGGGATGTTTTGATCCCAAATAATAAATACATATTTTCTATTATTAAATATAACTGAATTTTTGACGTGAAAACGTCTTATATTTACCAAAAATTAACCAAGGTAAATAAAAAAATATATGTATAAACTATAATAAAAAGCAGATTTTTGTGTAAGTACATTGAATTGTTCAAAATTTCGATTTTGGGGCATCATTAAAAAATGACGTTCCTCTAAATTAAAAAAATATATATTGCATGTCTGTCTGTGTGTCCGAGCATTACGGATTTGGATGTAAAAGAAAACAAAAATTTAATTTAAAAAAAAGAATTAACCAGCCTATACTAGCAAGAGGCTATTTGAAATGGATATAATACAACGCTACCATTCCTTGGCGGTCGTTGGGGGCAGGTCTGGTTCGTGTCCGTCGCAGCTGTTGCGCGCGCTCCCCGGTCACGCCGTTCCAACCGCACACGCCGGTCCAACCGCACACGCCGGTCCAACCGCTCACACCGGTCCAAACGGTCACGGCGGTCCAACCGCTCACGCGACCCGCAAGGACCTCCGCCTGCACAGGTTCGATTCCCCAGCACTTAACGCACATTTTTGTGTTTTGTTTGTGTACATGTGAACATTTTTGGACTTTATCTGGAGGGTTTCTAATTAGTTGAGGTACTACTTTTCAATTCGATGTTCAAATTATGTTCAGACAAACCCTCCTGGTAGAGGACTGATTAACATGTAGAGGACAGATGTTTGATTTATTTAATGTTGCATTTGTTATGTTATTTCCCAAAGTATTATTTATAACGGATTTCTCATAGAGACAAGACGTCGTATAGAATTTGAAAATATCAGTTTGATCTTATGTTTCGTAGATTCTTTAAAAGAAACGTTTCTTGTCATTTTCGTGAATATGAAACATAATGTGAATATGAAAAAATATTTCTTATTTTTTCCTAAAAATTAAATACTTTGTAAGTTACGCCATTTTAACGCTCGTTTTATTCCTGCGATCAATGGAATGTACTTTTATGCCATAGCTTTTTGAACGAACTATAAATACAATACCAATAATTGTTTCTTTTCGATGTCTTTTCTGCTAATGCAAGGATTAAAATTGCATGGTTTTTTTTAGAGAAATGCACTTAAAATGTTTATCTGCTTTGTATACACCTGTGCATATTTTTTCACACATTAATTTTCTAATAATGAAATTTCCAATAAGATGAATCCTAAACAAATCGTATCGTCCTTTTCTATACTACAGGGATTCCCAGCCTTAAGAACACCAAACTATATTCCTTCCACGTACACACGAGCACTAAATACGTTCATCAATGAACACTAACTAGAAATTTCTTTACAACACTTCTCGCCACTATAATCATTTTGATATCACTCGTGACTCACGAGTCGAGACGGTTTCATATACCCGAGTAAATTGTCTAGCTAGATCTTTCTAAACAGACTATGTTTTTGAAATTTCGAACAAATTAAATTTGAACTTCATACGAACGAAATTGCCGCTGTCGATCGAGTAAGCTAAGTAGATTAAGGACTAAGTTTTCGCTCGATCGTGCATCGAGCGAGCGATTCAAATATATATATTTCCTGTAACGTTCAGGTCAAACAACGAGGGCGCATGGCAGACCCAGCATCGGAAGTCGCAGTCGCTGGACGTGACTGTTTCCCGCCGCGACCGCCACCACTCGCAGCCGGTCAAGGAGAAGTAAGAATAATATGTGATAAAACATAAGCCGATAGGGGGCAGAGGTGTCTAGTAGCACCATTGTACTCTGTCGTAGCACCCACTTCACGAGTAATGCGTAGGTCCCGTGTGAGCCTATTGCAACACGCTGGGCACAAATTCAGGCTCCGGGTTAGCATGGTATGTTTTTGCAGAACCACTCAACCATGTTACCATAGCCCGAGAAAATTGCTTATGGCATAATGGCTTATAGTTCCTATAATATTATTATAATAATATGGCTTATAGTTCCTTTCAAATTCAAAGACACTAACACCACTCACAATCCAATTTGCAGGTACCGATGCATAGCGCCGTATCCGCCCAACTCGGAATACGAGCTGGAGTTGCGTGTCGATGACATCGTGATCGTGTGCAGAAAACGCGGCGACGGCTGGTACAAAGGCACTTTGCAACGCACCGGCCGCACGGGGCTGTTCCCAGCCTCCTTTGTGCAAAGCCTAGCGCCTGACTGAGTGCCATTATTTAGACCCTAAAATGCCGTTAAAACTACATCCATGATAACTCAATGGGGCATTTGTAAGGCCAAATGGCATTAGTGTAAAATAAAAAGACCTTTCATAGGAACATTTCTCGTATCTTCCACACAAAGCTGCCGATAGTGATAATGTTTATTTAATTGCCAATTTGAACAGAACTTAGAACAATAATTGCATAAAGCGAATGAACGTGTTGCATGGAGCAGGAACTGAAGAAAATATTGCAGATACGAGCAAGAGCTATACTGCAGTTTATTACACAATACAGGTACGGGTTTTATTATTCCTTCCATCTTGAGCGGTTTAACTACGTATAATAAAACTGAAATAACTTTTTATATACATACAGCGAGGGTAACTATCATTTGTATGTTTGTTTATTTCAGTTATGTAAAGATTTAATATTTTGAAAACATATTTCGGTACATTTTAATTCAACCGAGTCATTCGTACGTTGGCTGCTTGTTTTTTAAAGATTCCTGCTTCAAAAAGAAATTTATTATTGTAGAGTAAATACACTGCAACGTGTGACTATTAAGTTATACCAGTGTATGTTTGAATATGAGTGCGTGAAGCAGATTGAACTTTTAAGTGATGTTTGGAATTGACGTCGCGTAGACAAATTAATATTGTATAAACTTCTTATTTTTCGTACATGTTTAAATAGTCTTCTTTTTCAAAATTTAATAATTATAAAAAGTATAAATAAATTAATCAACCATGACAAACATATGATAACGTTGGGTTACTCGATCGACGATCGTAAATCCGTTCGTTATCTATAAGTATTAGAATTGAAATTAAAATTAAATCTTTTGATATACAATTTAATAGTTTAAAATGTAGAAAGATTTATTTTTAAAGTATTGAATGAAATGCAACGACTTTTTTAACTTATTGTGAAATGTGCTTGATCATAATGCCCTGATTGCTGAAATGATAACTGTCGAGTGACAGCTGGTTGAGAATGGATTTAACTTTAAAAATGTTGAGATAGTTGAAATTGTATTGTGTGTATGATAAATATTTGGACCAGTCATAGAATGTGTGGCCGTAAGGTAAATGAAGCCTGTATGGATGAATCAGGGAGTTATTACCCAGAGACTTGTCGAGAGGACGGCAATACAAAAATAACGGTAATTTTGAATTTTTCTAGAAAAATTGAAAAGGTAGATATAAAATTTTAATAATAATATCACAATTCAATAATTGACAACAATTTGTCTAAAGAAGTTTGATAATCTACGAGCAACGGTGTGAGGAGTGCATTATGCAATCATTCTTGTTTGTTGTAGATGTACCTACGCTAAAACTTGCCTAAAACGAGAGCCCTACGATAAATGCTACATGTTAATTTGCAAGATCACGAACCACACTTTGAACTGTGTAGGTGTTCGGTACATAAAATTATGTACAATAGGTGCCAATAAGGGTTCTCTTGCAATTTAGAACAGTAGTACCATTTCAAATCCTAATTTATATAACAGGGAGATTTCTATATTTTTGGTCACTGAAGATAATCTGAAAAATAATGGGCTAATTTCGAGCGCTTTTAATATTGAATTAATAGTGCTAGATAGACCATTGAAACAAATTCGAAACAAAACGCACCGGAGACAACATCCCAACTCCGTGTCTATAAACACAATTCGAAGCACTCTTATTTAATATGTACTAGCAATTTCGATTCTAGTAAATGAAATCCTTGTTGAGAATTTTTTTCAGCTTAAATATTATTCACAAAAACTTATTAATATGAATGGGGATGAGAAATAATGAATGGGGATTGAAATAAAAAAATCTTGTAACTTTTACTAAGTATATCTTCGTTTACTGTTATTTTTTCAAAACAAATTTTTATATTCTTAGATGAACGAATTTTCTATAGATGCGAAGTAAAACCTAAAACTTTTGACGTTAATTTATTATGTGACTGATATACTGCCCAAACTTATTATGATAACAATTATTTTAAAATATTCTTGTTAATAATATTTACTATTTTTTTTATAGACCTGAACTTGACTATATTAAAAATGCAAGTCATGCATATTTGTGATCTAATAATTAAACATGGCATGATTTTGACTATATTGTCTTATTAATGTTAATGTTTTTGATATGTAATCTTAAGTTTATTTCAGTTAATTTTAATAGGACCATTACGCTTATTATGTTTAATTATTAAATTCTTTTTTTTACGATTCTGCCTACGATTATTTGGATTTATTCCCGTAAAATTTTATATATTCTGGCCAAGTTTAGGCATTACTTACGGATGTTGCTTTGGAGTAAAGTCAGATACGTAATGCAATTTTTACTTTTAATTTAAGTAATTCTCATCGGGCATTTGTCTGTATGTCTGACGATCTTAAATACCATGTTATTTTAATATTATTTTATTGCCTATATTTAATAGTATTTAATGATTTAATGATATTTAATAAAATAAATTTTGGGAATGGACCCAAATTGTATCGATTTAAGTTAGGAACACTGCCATATTAAACTTGTTACAAAATAACCTTTTTAATATTTTGACTTTTTAAAAAGCTACTTAGTTTAATGTATGGTTACGACGTTATTTAATAATAATAGATCATATTTGTATCCAGATTAGATTTATATTAGCTTAGACAAAACATTAGGATATCAGACAATGGTCAGTTTCACACTCATACATTTTTATGTCCGTAGCTTTGATCAACATTAGCATGAGAGATTTTCGATGAAAGAAGTTTTGGCTCTAATTCCAACATATATTGCTCTAAACCTAATTGCATGACAAGTTTTATTTTAGTTTTTTTTTATTTACATTTTTATAGTAAGTTAAATGTTAGTTAGGTTCCATTATAAAAAATTTGTTACTCGTTTAATTACATTTTAACATTGAAAAATAAATATAAAAAGCTCTAATTTTGTAAGTAAAACTTTTCATTCGGATCCAGTGCTATTGTTGATCGAATGTCGCGAAATTATTTACTGAAAATTAATAAAAATAAAAATATGGTTGGTCTATCCACGATTGCGATCGCCAACATAATACGATATACCTAAACTGAAATGAATAAATTGATTGGTGCCGCCTAATTTAATGTCGAGTGCTTTATTATTATTTAAAATGACAGATTAAAATTTTCGCCATTTTGAAGAAAAAAAATTATTTAAAACGACAGATGCTTCTCATTTTAAATTTTCGCCATTTTGAAAAAAAAAAAACTCGGCAACCGTTGATGAAATTATTGTGTCAATCGACGGACTAAATTATCACTTAAGTCGTTAGTAATATAACTGATGTATTTGTGAGATGCTTCATCATTAGCAGTCGAAATGGGTTTTGAAATGGTGAAAACTTGTTGGTCGGAACACCTTATGGGGAGAATGAATAATGTCAGTCATGGTTCATTAATCAGTCCACCGGTAGTGACGTCGCGATGTATGGCAGTCGCGAATAGATCAAAATTTTAACATGAGTATATTAATTTTTTGCTAGGAAATTTTAAAGGTGTGATTTTAAGACTGTAACTGTTATGTATGATCATAATTGTATGCAATTGCCTGTAATTTTACTGATTATTTAAGATGTTTTAAAGAAATGTAGGTATTAAAATGTAATTTACTTTTAATCTTGATGCTATTTTTAAGATTTTACTATTGAGTTTCAGTGACATTTTAAGTGTATTTTCGCTGTCGCCTTAGACTTAGCAAAGTGCAAAGGAACATTTCCGAAATGTCCTTACAATTTTCGGAAATTGTACATTTTTCTCAAAATTAAGACTTGCACAGGCTTTGTAGAGGTTTGACAGCTTTGTGATTTATATAAAATATGTATCAATCAATCAATTTCTCATAAAATCAGCTTAAAATCTCTTCATTCGTTCATTCGTTCATTCAAAGCAATTCGAATGTTTTTTTTTTAATAAATGCTATTATAAATTGTAATGTTGCCTGTGTGCAAGAGATTTTCTCTAAGAACTCATATTTATTATTTGTACAGGTTAAAATATTATGTATTTCAAAAAGAACTGATTCTTTTAAGTATTTATTCGCTTTTTATTGCTTTATTTGGATTTCAGTATATTAGGTGTTTTTGTATCCCACACACAACGAATGTTGTGTATTTTTGTTTTTTTATAATACTGTTTTCCAGTTACAAAGATTCTAAATTAGCTTCTGTTATTCATATTACTTATCTATTTTTATATATAAAAGTCAGGCTGGATCAATTGACAAACATACATGGTATTTTGTAACAATGAAATGTGTCTTACCCATATGAAACAAAACAGAACAATGTAATAAAAATAATAACTAAACGTAATTGGAAAACAGTAATTTCCTTTTGTGTTTTTAAGAATGTAGTGCTTTTATGTAAATGTTAAGGGAATCATATCGAAGAGTTGAATTAGGTAATTTTGAAAATGAATAAAGATTTTCTTCTTTATAATTCTTTTATTGGTCTACTTACCTTAACCTTGGATCAAATCTAGCATGCATTCTTAATGATTCAATAATTATTAGCTTTGTGATTCATATTACCTCAGAAGAATGCATATAATTTAGGTGATCAATTTGATCTTCACTGTATTAACTATGTTATGTACATAGTAATTATCGGTAATTAATAATAAAGTGTCACGCTATGTTACTTTTGCGCTTGAAGTGCGCCGTCTCCATATTTTGATGTGTTTTACGAATCAACTTTACTGTTCGTTGCGTTGGTAGTGTGGTAGCTGTTACTTTCCTGATTTACCTACATAACAGCACTTGTTTTATAAATATAATATTTGTTTTGTTAATTACACGTCATTAAACACCCAAAAAGTTGTCTGGAAGAAATCGCTTTTTAACGTTAAGACCGCCTTTTTGTACACTATCTATAATAATTTTCAATTTCATTATTGCGTCTATGTTACTACACCTACTGTCGGTAGATACAAAGCGGGCGTTGAATAATGCAAAATATACGCGTTAAATCATTTTATAAGGTAGGTAAGTACCAACCAACTTACTCGACGGTGACTACGAAATGTGCATGCATTGGAGCTTTCGAACTACTTTCTAAAATACACTATTCGTCCTTTTTCAAGTAATAATTCTCGGTACTATCTACTTGTAACAGTATGAAATGAAAGCCATTAAAACTTTCGTTCTGCCACCGCTTAGGTACTTGTCAGACCAGCTTTTGTGAGGTTCGCTGCGATGCAGTTGATAATGTATAAAGTAATTCTATTAGTATTTTCTACTAATCGCTCGACGAACTGATAACCGTTGGGTAAGAAAAGTCCTCAAGTGGAGACCGCGTCTCGGAAAACGAAGTATTGGCCGCCCCCGACGAGGTGGACTGACGACCTGAAGAAGACAACAGGAAACCGTTGGATCGGGAGGAGTGGCGACGATTGGGGGAGGCCTATGTCCAGCAGTGGACCCAAAAAGGCTGATGGATGTATGGATGGATGGACCACGAACTGAGAAAATAAGTTAGGTAATAGGAATAAGTCGAATACTCGTAACAGTAAAGCTGTATTAGTACCTATGTCATACTTTATGATAGGTATGTAATATATTGTTGCGTCCATTGCCCAATGGCTCGCGTCGGTTTAATGTGACTATCAGTACAAACAAAGTTTGCGCATTTGCATCGTTCTATCTAGTGCAAATGAGCATGAGGATTCATGCTACCTGGAGTAGCGTTCTAGCTGCTGAGATTTAAAACCGGCTCAAATGTGAGGTTGAATTTCGGCCAATAGGATAGGTAGGACCTATTAGCAATCAGTACCTAAGTAATAAGTACTTATATTATTTTTATATAAAGGCTCGATTAGCTCATCCATAATATGAGCCAATGAAATCGAGGACTGACAATGGATTTATCTCTACAGTCATCAGGTGACCGCAAGAGTTCAATCTATTCGAGATTTTATTGAGTTCCCGATCTTTGTGCGATGTTTCGATCTAGACATTCAAGACTTTCACCGAACTGTGTTGCACTTTGTCCTATCGCTAGCTATTTGCGACAACCTCAAACAACCACAACTTAATTAAGGAGAACAACTGACACATATCACCTCTCTTCATCTCATGGTTATAGGTACCCTGAGTCTGTCTGAGAACCAGCGCTACACGGTAGCCCCGCAGTAGCAAAAACTGAGACAACTAATGTTGTCATCTTCTTGTATCTAATATGTATGTATGTACTATGTATGTTTTTAATAACAATAAATGTTTCTTCAGATTCTTAATTTTAGTTATTAATTATGAAGCTTAGTGACATGTATTTATCGACTTTACAGCTTAAGGTTCAGTAGTCCCAGTCAAGTTCCAAGGGAAGCTCATTGCTACTCGTAAATCAGGAGCAAACGATTATTTTTTCGATTAATTGCCTTCTTCAGTCTTCAATGTGAGCTAATCTTCTACTCTATGGTTTTAGTAACATTGATACAATAATATTTGTGTTTTAAATCTCGTGACATTTCTAACGACAATTACCTATATCGCGGGTCTGTAAACAGCCAATGAGCCTTGAATGCCCGCGCAGTGCAAGTGATTGCAGCCACAGCCGACAGGCGCGTAAACGAAAGGCCATAAGTCTTGCCTCAGTTGACCAAGCTTGCTGTATTATTATATTGTATAGCTGTTTTAGTTAGTCCCAAAACGCGGTCGCAGTCGGTCGTTTCTCGCTGTGCCTCACCGTCACTGTTGTTATGCTATTCTAATAACCAAACAACGTAATGCCGACGGACGTCATGTCTGCATGCCGTTCGGCATCGGAGCGTTTTTCTCTGGGATTCAGTAAAAAGACTTGCGCAACCGAAGTGAAATCCGGGTTTTTGGTCCTGTTAGGCCCAAACGGGATGCGGCAGGACGTGAGGGTGGTCGTGTACAGGACATCGCTGGAGCACTTTGCCGTCATGTACCCTCGGAAGCGGCTGTCAAAGCCGCTAGGAGTTGTCAACTTGCGGAACACGACGACGGAGCGCGTGGATGCGAGTTGCGGCTTCTTCGTGAGACAGAAGGATTACGACAATGCCGTGTCCGCTAAGTTCCTGTGTTCCGAAAGAGACATAGAGTCGTGGCTGTGTGCATTTTCCCCAAGAAGCTGTCCTCCCACTCAGCACGCCAGTTTGCCAGTTCTAATTGAAGGGGAGGAGATCTAAGCCTGACTAGCGATGCAATGGTTTAGCGAATTGCTCCTCGATGTGCGTTCGCGTGACGCGAAACGCCGAATCGAGGTTATATTTGTTTTGCAATGGGATGCGAAAAGTGAAAGCTCCGGTTTTTTGCGATCGCACGAAAGCAGCCGATCCTCTTACAATGTCTTACATGCTAGTGTACTTAGTGGTTATACCTACTACGCCAGCCGGACGAATGTGCTAGACTGGTTTAACAGGATTAAGTGCTAATCGTGACATTTATTTATGACGAGTCGTTGCAATTTTGTTGTAAATATCGATTTTATAAACATGTATTTACTGTAGGTATTGTAGTGTAAGCTGAGATTGTAGATTTTGGGCTCAAGGTTTGTAGATTTTTACAGGTACTGTAAAAATCTACCTACCTGGTGCCAACTTAATTGTAAACTATACTTGATGAATGTGTTAATTGTAGTTTAAATAGAGAGATAAAAGCAGTGTGTATTTTCCTTTGTTTATAGAGGTCTCATTGCTCTGAGGTATTTCCTTGGAAAGTTCATTTGTTTTTCTATTTGTTAGCTAATGGAGAACATAAATGTGATATTATCTACGTGTGATTCTATTATTATAATGTCTTTTATATCTTCTATTTATAAATATACGACGCGTTATATGTTTACTGTAATTAGATTGTATTTTATTTAATCAATAACGGACCATAAGCCGCATATTTCTTGCTGCGTATGCAGATTGCAGACATTGCACAGGCCGATAAATGCCTACCTACACAAATTACCTCGCAGACTTGAATTTTATTGGCGGAAATAAATAGCAGCATTCTGTGTTTTTTGAAGCGCTTTTAGTCCAATCCCAATAGCTCGCGTGTTGTGCCGATCGATAGTGATCGTGATAACGTCGGGTGGGATCGGTATGTCGATAAACCTGAGATTTCCTAACAATTTTGGATTGAACAATTAGTATCAGTCATAATTGCCTAACATCATCATCATCATAATTGCCTAACACAAATTGTTAATAGGTACATTCATTCATTCACTCACAGACATTTTTCGAGGTCACACCTCAAAACCTATCACCAACTTTAAAGCTTTGAACAATAGACAGCAAGTAGGAACCTACCCCTTTTATAAGGATGATATTTTTATTGCATTTAGTGCAATAAAAATATCATCCTCATTATTGTAGTGTCTTGTCATCATCCACCATTTATGTAGTGTCTTGGTGGACTTTATAACACAATCAACGAACAATACTGGAGTCATTTTCAAGCTGATGATAAGAATAGCCTGCGCATATAAAACACTTTGGTAGATTAAAATCATCGTACGGGAGTACCGACAATTGCTAGGATAAACGGCTGCTTGAGTATAGAAGACCGCGAACTAGGCTAACATAGTATCGAACTACAACATACTTAGGTAACACAATATGACATAGTAACGACCTCCTGCTAGGTGCAACCATCTGCTCAAGGCGGCGCGGTCAAGTTGATGAAAAGAGCCGAAGTTCCAATCCAACCAATGGCTTGGGAGAAGTCCATGTTCTGCAATGGACTAAAGTAGGCTGAAAAGAGAGAAATCAGTAGCCAGTAAAAAAATATTCTCATAGTAAAAACATTACAATTTCTAACCCACTTATCGCTGTTCGTAACGTACACGTCACCTAGATTTAGTGCTAACAAGCAATTAAACTGCCTTGCCTACCAAATAACTGTAGTTATTATTAACTATTACCTCAAGGTGTTAGTGTAAGCAGAATGTATCGCACCGCTAAGCAAAGCAGAGCCTCTCTAAATAAACGTTGGAAAGACAAGAACTTTAAAATGCCTCGTGAGACTTTAAACACCGTGACACTTTTAATTGTATTTGCATTCTACATAGTCCTATCCTTCAACCCGCTGTCTAAGGAAGAGCAAATGGAGATATACCATAAAATGAATGGAGAAGTTGAGCCTTTTAGGAAGAACTTAACTGAGTGCGCGCGTCAAGTGAAGGCAACTATGGTGGATGTAGAAAACTTTTTAAAGAGAATGCCCCAGTCATCCATGCAGGGAAAATGCTTCGTCGCCTGCATTCTTAAGCGGAATTCTATTATTGTAAGCAATAAAATCGTCGAGGAAAACCTTTTGGAGGCGAACAGAGCCGTGTATGGCGAAGACAGTGAAGTCATGACCAGGTTGAAGAGTGCGGTGTCAGAGTGTCATGATGTCGTAGAAGGGATCTTCGAGATATGCGAATACGCGAGCGTGTTCAACGACTGCATGCATATGAAAATGGAGCATATATTGGACAAGGTGACCATGGAGAGGCGGATGGAAGCCCTGGGTCAGATGACTTCAAACCCCGATGAATGGAGCGACGAAGAAGACGAGATTTTGAAATTGGTCAGGGACGAACTGTAACAGAACTGTGCCGTTAGTGTTGTCGACACATTAGAAATTGTGTAACGTATGTTTGAAAGCATTAATGTTTATAAACGAATTATGTAGTACATTCAGCTTAAAATGTAAACAACATTCATATTTTCTGACAACGGACAGTTTGACTTCTTGCCTACCCCGTTCGGACAAATTATAGGGGTGGGGTGATATTCTTAAGAAAATCAATCCGTCTTTCCTTTACCTAATTCATCTCACTAGGTAATTTCGTAGGAGGGTTTTCTAAATACATCGTTTCCGAAAGGTTTCATCAAGTCAAGCACCACACAGAGTAGATAAAAATGCACAGGCCGCAGAAAACCCGAACGCGTAAGGTTAAATTACTAGCCGTCAACTACCGATACCTGAAGATCGTTATGATTCGACATTTTATGTTATGGTATTATCCATTCATTACCCTTTAATTCCATTGCGGCGCAGCTTAGAGGGAACCACGGAACCACAGAAGGGACCACGAATAAATTGCGGAATCCAGCTGTTTTCCGCGGTCACCCTAACTAATTAGTCGTGGCGTCGTCCTAGATCTGAATGAACGATTGATAAAATCGAGCAGTGCGACGACCACTAACGCCTACAACTTTTTTTAAATTATTTATTAATAAAGTAAAACAAAATTATCCATTCCTGCCCAACTGCAGACTTAACGTCTGCCATTGCGAGGGGTGACACGAACCCTAGAGTGAAACAAGGTGTTGTGGCTTCTAAAACTAATTTGAAATTAAACAACAAATAAAATAACTTTGCAAATGTATTTATTTACCATCTTTTGGATATTTTATTGTCAATAACATAACATTGGACGGTTGTATAAAAGGTAGTGAAATGTTTCATTGAATGTACAGATAATGTCGATTCATGTCAAACTGTTGTCCTAAGCATGGCTTAAATTAGCTAGTTTTCAAACCGAATAGGGTTACAACTACACGCCAAGTTGTATCTGTGCGAAGATTTGATTATTTTTAACTTACAACCTATTTACCACGGACAAAATTTTATCTTCGGGTACTATGATGACTTTAACTTTTAAATTACGTTCAACAAAACTGAATATAATGCCGACACAGTATAACATGAATATTTTAATTCGTTCATAAACGAGTTCAATAACAAATACTAGTTTGAATAAAAATATTCTTATAACCTTTGTTTCTATCATATAGAAAATAAAATTATAGAGGACACCAAACATTTTAATTCCTTCATTATTCAATAACATTAAGTTTCAAAAGTTCAAACATAATATTTGCTCTGCAAATCATTGACATGGACGATTCCAATGACACAAAATAATAACAATAATAAACATTTGATAAGGCATTTTCTTACACTACATGAGAAAGGTCGTTATATTATTTAAGTAGTATGTCGAACTAAGACCAGAATTTGGACGGACTGCAAAAATAAAAACTAAATTAATGATAACTTATAATGCCTTCACAATGCAATATATTTGTTTATATCGAAACAATATAGTAACAGTTGTTTACAACTGAAATATGGTTGTTTACAATTAAATTTAAACCCCTTTGTGATAGAATTTAATTGTAAACAAGTTCAAACATTTCAATTTTAAGTTACCTTCAGTAGCTTGTAGCATCATATTCCTGTGGATACATTTTTTGACACTACCTTCAGTAACTTTTTTTTGACACATAATTTCTGATATGACCAAAGTTTGCCCTGGTTTGGTTAATCATATACACTTACGTTATCCATATCATATAGGACTTACAATAGGTACATTTAATTGCACCAAATGTTCTTATAAATATTTATTGAGATAACCTGAAATTATACATCTCAAGTTTTATTTACCTACTATTAAAGTTTTTTTTACAAATATATTGCACTGATAGCGGCTACTAGCATAAATAATTGAGTAACACTACATAAGACGAGAGAAATGAAGGTAAGGCACATTCTCTTGAAGGGAGCAAGGCACGAGGGTTTACCTTATATCATATGCACGGTCAAAGTTACCCATTCTGATTCCTTGAGCTTTAAACATAATATTATTCATTTTGATACTATAAAGTTTTTTAAATATTATATATTGATATGAAAATCTCTCCATTTGAATATTAGAAAAAGTGATAGTAAATTAATTGTGCAAGGAACATTGTCTGGAAAAGACTTGAACAAGTTTTCTTACTTGGGCAACCAACCTTTATTTACCAAAATTGAATAATTGTACCTCTGATAACGATCAGTAATTATTTAGATTGATATACTTGGAATTAAAAAAATAGATCATTGTAAACCAAAAGAAAAAAACATATTCTTATTTCACGTAAAACGTGCTATGATTGACAGTAAATATATTTAAAAATCAATAATTAAAATTTATGTCACTTAACTATTTATAAAAGTAAAATTGACTTGTAAATAATAAAAATAAAATAGAACTTCACATGAAGTAATAATACCAGTGGATTGTGATAAATATTGTAGCTGTGTGTTTCCCAATTTTTTTAAACTGTATATTGTAAATTAAATAAATATAATATGGTAAATTACAAATAAATACTTTTTCAATAAATTTTGTCTCTTACTTATTGAAGTAAGCTTAGAGTAAAAACATTTAACAAGGTCTATTAAAATAATATTATGTATCTTCGAATTAAGCGAATAATATTATTACAATAATGATCGAACTCAATTCAAGAAGTTCTTTTGATAGCATATTATGTATGTAATATTGTCAGATGTTGGTTTGGTCAATGTACTACAATATTTATAGCAATACAACATTCAATTAAAACACTATGACGGACAAGGAATGAAGCCTGGTGGGTTTGGTTCAAATTAATACAGTGGTATTTACAATACTTAACATATTTACCTCAACTTAAGGACTATATTGCAACTAATATAATAATATCATCTTATACTTTTGTATTTCTTCAAAATATACAAAATAATAAAAATAGTTTGTCGTTTTTGTTTTAAACACATAAGGAGAAATGTAGAGAATTCCTTCTTAGCAAGATCTAATCACATGTGACTTAAAATACATTTATGCATCAGTTAGTACTAGTAATGACAATCATTACTAGTTTTATTTCGTGGTTTAAATAAAACTGCACGTAACTTATTTTCTGAAATACAACGGTTAGTAATCGAAGTATTTTTGTTTCAAGATACTTTGCTTGTGCATTCGATCCTCCTTTTCTGTCTCCTATACAACACTTTGTGCCGACTGCTATTTTATGTATCTACATGCATTCTAAAGTGAATAGAACTTTGTTCATGCAAAATTTACAGAAATATTTGTATAATAATTAAAACAATTATAATTATAGTTATCTAATGAAAACAGTATCAATTCACAATAATACAGTGTTCTTTATACTAATATAACATAGGGGTCCGAGAATATACCCTTGGCTCACCCTTTAGATGTTTGCCTGCTTCAAGCAGCGCAAGTAGTCCAATTTAAAAATCATTATAGCGAGTTTACGTTAAGGATAGCCGGCAGGGCTGTCTAATGTAAACAAGCCGTCACAGCAGCCACATAGTACTAAAACAACGTGAGATCATCAAATAATGCTGATGAAGATCATTGAATTCATTTCTGAAATTTATATATGGAAACTAAAATACATTTTGCATAAGAAACGATGCAAAATTTATTTTTGTTCGTCATCGTTCATCAGTTTATGCAGTCCTAGTGTAATTTTCACCAATTCTTGATGTAACTTATTTGTCTAATAATTTACCTTAACACATTCCAGATTTATTTATTATTGGAGCAGCTTGGAATATGCTCTATCTAGACCGTCTAAGGATTATAGCTACGCCATTCGAAATTTATGCAAAGAATTGTTTTTGCACCCTTTTTGTTTATGTTTAGATGTAAGTGAATATCCTTTTTACCCGACTGCGCCATAAGGAGGGTTATGTTTTGTGATTTTTAGATGATTATAACATTGAAAACATTAAACAAAATTTGTTTAAACAGCTTCTCCAATTGAGGAATTCCAATTAAGAGTGGCTTCTATGTTTAGATTCTTTTAACATTGCATTTTTTTTAATTTGTTCTCAAGCAGTAAATAATAAGTCAGTCACATAAACGGTTCAACTCTGGTCTGCATTATAAATTACAAGCCAAAAAATTGGATTTTATGATAAGAATAAAAATTTGGTAGAAATAGAGAAATTCATTGTTTCAAACGCAATTGTGACAATTCATATCTATGTGCAGAATATTGTGCAGTAATATTTATATTAATGAAGTTATACAATTTTATTTTCTCTTTTAGTTATAAATTATCACTTAATTTACGTATTGGTCTTATTCAGTTCTCATTCACTCTTTATGGTGAACATCAAGAAGCCATCAGTTACATTATTTTCATTTAAGTCGTATAAAATCGAATATTAATTTATATTTCATTTAATATACGATATAATAATACCTAGTTAGCTATTAAGTTTATTTTTATCTGTATGTGGCAATGTTGGACAGTTTATTTTCCTATAACAGTGTAGTGTATATTATGTATATAAATACATAATATGTATTATAAAATTTGTATACAATAAAGAGCAAAGTAGTACCTGCTATATATTTTAGTACATTAATTTGTACATTTTCTTGTATAAGAGGTGTTGAATATAAGAATAATTTTGTCTAGCAGTAGAGATGCTGTTCCTTAGAATATTTAAGGGCAATAATCTGAATAATATAAATCTAAATCAAGGCTCAGACACCGGACACATTTTAAACCACTAATGGCTATTGACCCTGCACTAGAACCAATTGTCAAGTACTTTGTAGTTTAATCCGGCTTATGCAACTAGTTTAATTCAAAGTACAGACAGGAAAAATACCACACACACATTAAAAACGACTCTGAGTTCACTTTTGAGCTGAGCTGAGTTGAGTTGAGAGTTTTAAGAACAGTTCCGAGCCTTGTATTAAATAAAAGTTACTTCACTGACTCTAAACATCACACCTCCGTGCTGTGCGTCTGAATACGAACTTTCTTCTGACTGCCATTTCTGTTGAGGGGTGGAGAGTTTCCTGAATAGCCAGGATTATGGATTCCAAGGCCTCCGGGCTCCCCCTCCCGAGGCCTGGGCTTCTTGAGGGAGGAGCGGAGAGGGGACCGGGTTATGGTGCTGGCGTCTGATAGACCAGTGAGCGTGGTGGCAGTAGTGTTCATTGAAACCACACTGCCGTGGCCGTTTGTGCTGTACGGCTTACCTGATGCATCGGTCATCGATATGCCTGAAACGAGAATGATTTTATTATACCAAATTGTCCCCCGACCGGTCCAGTCTGTTGGTGAAGGAATAATTCAATAATTCGATTCGATATCTCCACAGCCCTGATAAGAGGCTATGACAGGAAATTATCTGAAGAGTTACTAAAACTTAGCAGACCCAATATCAGAATGATAATACTCCACCAATCCGCATTGGAGCAGCGTGGTGGAGTATGCTCCAGACCTCCCGCAGCAGTGTCTGTGGGGGAGACCCGTGCCTAGCAGTGGGACGTGTATGGGTCGCAGCGAGATACTAATATTATAAAGAAGAAACATTTGTTTGTAATGTTTTCACACAAATAATACTGGACCGGTTTCAAAAATTCTTTCACCATTAGAATGCTGCATCTTCACTGAGTCACATAGGCTATATAATATTCCTATGTGTAAACGAAAATATTGAAGCCTTATTGGCCTTTACATCGTAACTCACCTCTGCCGTCCTTGAAGCCGGGATTGTTGATGGTGGTGCCCTCTGGCGCCGCCAACGGGTCGGTGGGGTCTCCTCCAGCGCGCCGCGAGAACAGCGCGTCGTATACAGACATTATGAATAGCAGCGAATTTATCACTATGCACAGTATCTGGAATGATGATGACACCAATTATGAGAAACATTTAGAAACAGATGTATAGAAAAAGATTCATGGCAGGTCTTTAGACGTCTTACCTGTAGCTCGGGACCAGAATAGTGCTACGGTAGCCCCTGCCTGTCGTAAAAGGCGACTATAAGGGGACTTCTGGGGTTGCGGGCGGTGAGAGGGGGAGCTCGAATCGTCCATCCCCCGGAAAAGACGGACCCCGGGAAAGACGACGCTGTTTTTGGCTGTACGTACAGCGTTGTGTAAACCGGGAAGAGGCCGTTCTACAAGAGATCCCGGAGCCCTCCTGTAGCGCCGGAGTAGCCACCGAGTGGGTTTTAGATGGTAAAAGTCCCACATAACCCGGCGTCGCTCCCACGACGTTCGGGTACCTTTTCA